>JARJDZ010001283.1:0-21740 GCA_030264555.1 Aleochara sp. GC000083
AGAAGGTACTGCAATAGTTAAAAGTGGAATGTCGGAAAACATTCGAGTGCGCCCTCGTCGTACACCGATCAGCAGGAGCAGCATGCAGGAGCAAGTCAATACCAGCCGGGTAAGTGGAACATATTGGTCGTATTGGTCATTTCATTTTGGCGGACGTTACCCGCACCGGCCATTGAGTATTCCATGTCAGTATGCAAATGTTGAACCACGAGAGAGACTACTTGATTGCACGCATTTACATAGGCAAACCTTCGTATCTGTGCGCATATCAATGACATTCGGTATGTCTGTGTCCTGGTTACCTTACTTAGTCGCTTGTACCAAATTACATTTTCATCCAATATGGGGACACGAGGGCACGATATATTGCTTTTATAGTTGTAAATTACTTGAAAGAATTTTCGACGTTACAGCTGAATTTTGACACTCTACCCGAACAACTTTGATATATCAATAGGGGATTTGTGTATTGGATGAAATGATCTTGGGCGAACTTATAAATTAGGAGGGATGTCATCTCAGGCAATTGATTCTAGTCCGGTCTCCGGAGGAAAATCAATAACGAACCGATGGATGTATATTTAAGTCGTGTGAGACGATTGACGAAGATTCAGGAAGCATGCTCGCCCTATTCGGGTTTAGTGGGAGGAAATAGAATTTTGTGCATTTGGCAGTTTCAACCAATATGTAAGGTAGCTCGGAATTGAACCGTGTTCGCACATCCTTGAAAGATATAAAGTGTGTCTCATAACTTGCAGCATATTATAAATACAATTTTACGGAAATGCTATCGGGTCAACATCCAAATCAATAATTGTCTAGGATAATAAGCGTATATATATCCAAATATTTGTGTAGATCTCCGAATCCTTTTTTATTAAAATTCAAATCTCACGACTCTGTAAAATTAACAAATGATATAAAAATGATACCATGCAAGCAAGAACGTCAATTTTACCACATACTTTGCAAGAACTGAAGATGCATCTCTGCTTTGCTATTACGTGGAAATTTTATGGTAGAACACATTTGAGCTGACTTTTTCAGCATGTGAAGCGCATTTTCTGCTAGTTATGCACCTTTATGGACGTCCACTATAAGCTCCTTCACTTTTCAACGTCTTCGAGACACCGCGGCGCGCCCAGCTATCATTCCACTTCTTTGAATTTGCTCAAACTCGGCCAGCCTTACGCGCCCGACCACTTATGGGACTCTTCATTTATTATGCACTATTTGCCAGCGCAAGAAGTTGAAAAGTTGTTTTTCTTTCCCCATTTCGGTCGTCTGAGTCGCCTTATGGGACGGCGTCGGGCGCAGACACTTTGCAAGATGATTTATGTCGTCTTTAAAAACGCGTAAATATTTGATTGGATTTCATGGCATTTGGCTTAATTCAACTTCGCATTATCCATCGCTTAATAATTCAGCCAAGCTAAATTCAGCAATTAGGCCGCTACTTACATATGCCCAAAGGTGCTTCGGTGTGCATAATTTAGGTGCAAAAACGTATCGCATCGATGAATTGTGCAAATCACAACGCTTGCTTGGGTCGCAGACGACGACGCCTGGAGGCGGCTATTGGCGAAGGGATCCGAAGAGCGGACGGGAATTGAGTGTTGGAGGTCCACAATTATGAATGGCACACCGAAATTTATTCCCTTAATGACTATTGAATAGTTGTGTTGTGCGGTGGACCCTGAGGAATTGCCAAATTCAATGCATTGAAATTGCTTGGTTATTGAATCAGTTTTGTTCTGCTACCTATATCTGCGTGTATGGCAGAGGGGCGAAATATGTCACGTGATCGAATTCGGGTATTTCCATTACAGTTTCCACCGCCTTGCACATTTGGGGCTTGATGGCATTTCCAATTTATAAGCAGATTTATTTGGGAATTAATGTAATCTCAGAATTGATGAGACCAGGGATCCTTCTGTTGTCCGTCTTTGTACATTGGGCTGGAAAAAATTAAAAAATAAAAGCAAATAATTGTCATCTAAATTCTGCACAACTTTTGTGTACGCACACTCAGCCCCAACGCGTACGCGTATAATCAGTGTAATATGCAAATGTTAACGGACCCAAAATGTATGTTTATGCTTAATGCATGAATACCCCCTTGAGCGTACGTCCATGTCGTTGCATGTTTGCTAGCTGAAAAAGCAATTAGAGCAATTAACGCTAAACGCGCGGAAATCGTCCCGGAGATTATTTCACAATATTTTTTTATCGCACTCTCTGCTCCCTCACTGCACGTTCCGTTATATTCCATTTCCGGCTGCTGGTATTGCTGCTGTTGGTGGCGGTTCTTCTTTGCCATCCTACGCCGCAGAACGTAAAACAATTTAATTCCTAAACGCGATCTGAAACGATGGAAACATTCGCATGCTTGCCGCTGAAATTTATTGCGCTTTGCGGTTATATGAGAAGGATATGCGCGCACATGAGGGTTACTCTTAAGTGTTTTTTTGGGATAAATCGTGAATACGTGACAGCAAATGTTTGAACGCATTGCACAGGCTCTTAAATTCGACGCATTAAAAAATTTCCGCCATACATCTTCGATTTCCATCCTCTTCCTCCTCCGGAACGCGAGGGAGTGAAGCCGGATTAAAATGTTGTATAACAAGCCATTTTCAGCAGGACGAGGAGGAAGAGGAAGTGGATGGACTATATAATCCACGGGAAACGTGCCGCCTCTTTGCACGTTCAAATCGAAGCAGCTATTTGTTTTGAAAATTGACTGCAGGATAAACAAATGCTGTTTGATTAGCAATCAGCTCGAATTAGGTTTGTAATTCGAATAATTGATGAACTAATTTCCACATGTTCTCAATTATCCTAGCTGGTTATTTTCTATATGTTGATATCTGCAGTAAAAATGTTGGTTAGAATTCCGTGAATTTTGTTTCAATTTTTAATTAATTTAAAAATGAATGTCTAAAGGGAATGATAACGCTGAAGTTTTTATTTTATGTTTCGTACTTTTATATCAACTTAAATCCGGTTATCATATATTTAAGCCTCTAGCAAATAAAATGTAAATCGTAAATTCAACATTTTATGTTGTCCACCATATTGCACGAATAAAAAATTTATTATGGGTGAAAGAGATAGAAATTTAAGTAAACATGGGATGAAAAAGTTAATGGATGTTATAGCGGTATCACGCATGCTTACACATTTGTTTAAAAAACGTTGTCGGCAAGCAAAGAGCAGTGTTTGAACAAGGCGAAAACGAAAATGGTTAATGGCACTTCCGGTCAGGATACCTTTTTGTTAAAGTTCCTTCCTGCGCGCATGTATATTCGTCTTATCTAGTCGTTATTCTTCTATGGTCATACGAAGCGAAAGTGTTATCTATTGCGGAATACACTCTTTGCCGTTAGCCAAGCACCAGCAAAGCTGGGAACGTACTCGATGCCGGGCCGCCCCTTTTGGTGGCGGCGCTATCTCCTTCGATGTGGAATAATATATCGGATGGCAGCAGCGATGCATCCATCTGAGTGAAATGAGACAAAACAGATGGTCTCGGAGACTGTGCAGCCACATTAACGCCATGTAATAAATGGACTTCGCTGTCATTGGCTCCGTAACAAGTCTATAGCAACGTCCCGGAAATGTTACGTGCAACGGACAAAAAATCGCCCTCGCAAATAATTAATACAAAAAATATTGAATCCACCGAAATTGCGATATCACTCATGCTATGAAAAGGATTCGTCCTCTCGAGGACGATGAATAACGATTCTTGGGACGAAGTAATTTGCTGGGGAAATCGAATAGCGAACAAATCATTAATTTACATTAGTTTTGCCCGGTTTTTAATTGCTTGGAAGTTTTAATGGTTCCCTCCACAATATAGAGCATCAGGGATCAGGTTGGATCAAGGACTAAAACGGGTAAATTGCGCAACTGAACTATTTTTGCGCACAAATTACGAAAACAAAGTTGAAATAGAACGAAACCGAGTGAATGCAGAAAAACGCTATTCATCGTAATTAGTTTTCCTTTCACCTTGAATTAGTTAGGAACAAATTCAATGAAAATGTCGTTTTTGCGGAGGCGCACGCTCGTGTGGCATTATTAACGCTTTGATAAATTTTAATCGAGTGGGAACTGAACGAATAAAATCCACTAAAATTTATCTGTTTGGATGGCGGTCGATTTGATTGGATTCTCATCAATGATGCAGGCAATTGTGGAGTCATGGCTTCAAAATGGTGAGGAAGCATGAGGCAAAAAGTTTTGCCACGTTCGCGGATGGAGGGCTTTTAGCGATGGAATCGATAGATTTCGAAATGGGCGAATTTCGATAGGCTGGAAGAAAATTAATAATTTTTTGCAGTTGGAATTCGGCACAAGCACGCGCTTTTAGGAAATTCGAAAATTATACGAATGAACGCACAACACGCACCGTGAGGCGATGAAATATTTTTTATTGGTGGCACAACGTCGAGGTGGCATATCGATGAATCGTGGGGGCGGTCGCACCCGCCCAACTAAAGCAATAACAAGACGACGGCGAAGGTTTCCGGCGAAAATAATTTTCGAAATTGGTTCAATAAATTATATTTTATCGCGGCTCGAAAATCGAGTGAAGTCAATTATAGTTGCCTTTACCGTCATCGCCGCCTCCAAGTTTTGCTCGGCGGATAATGCGAATAAATGTGGAATTTGGTCCTACAAGAAGAAGTGTAATGTTAAGTTTCTTCGAGCGGAAAGGTTAGATTTTAGACATTTCAGTCCANGCCGCCTCCAAGTTTTGCTCGGCGGATAATGCGAATAAATGTGGAATTTGGTCCTACAAGAAGAAGTGTAATGTTAAGTTTCTTCGAGCGGAAAGGTTAGATTTTAGACATTTCAGTCCAATCGAAGCTTAGATTTTTTGAAACATTTAGTAATTAAATATGTTTTGCACTCATTTTTGTAGTTTGCTTAAATGGTATAGCGCTGAACACAATGCCGTTTTCAGATTTTAAATATCGTTTTTAGTTTGCGAGATATAATGCGCAGAAGTCGGGCGGCCCATTTCTTTTCGGAAAAATTTTCAAGTTTTCGCGTATGCAGCGTGCAGCCGACGCACGACGCAAACGAGTCGGGAGCATGCACGCGCACGGCAAGAAATGGGCCGCCCGTCTCGTCTGCGTCGTGCGTCGGCTGCACGCTCCATACGAATCCTGAAAATCGAGATCAACCTAAGAGAAATATCGTGATCGATTTATAATCATTCATTGTACCTTCAGTGATTTACTGCTTGCATTACCGTAATTTCGTTCTAACTCGGATGATTTACACCATGACAAACCCAACTTCGAAGCGAATTTCTTGCACCTTTGCAAGGACCACTAAAAATAAGGTATTTCATCGTATTTGACAATTTCTCTGCAGTCAATTGTCCATATACAATCTCATCAATTTCAATTCTTCACATAATAAGCTGATTCCAATGGTATATATTAATAAAATTTAATTTTACAATTAACAAAATCAAATAACTGGAATTTAATCATACGTTTAACAAAAGAATGTAATAAATTGTGAGGGTACATTGTCAAAGCAATTGCAGTCCTGCAATTTGATTGAATATTTTACGTACATAGTGATTGGCTTGCAGCCACATCAAGTCTGCAATTTAAATTTAATTAATAGAACCGTTAATTGCGAATTCGTTTCGATTAGTCTAATCGAACAGCAGCAAACGCACGTCCTCGACGCAAACCAGTTGCAAATTTAATTTCGTTAATCAATCTGACTCGCGCATGTTATGATTGCGTGCATCGTCCGCAATTGTTATTTCATTTAAATTAATTTACAACATGTTTTACAGTCACCCATTAATTACGTGCACATTCCAGCCCGGGCTCTGGATGAGCACATTTTCAACTAACTTCATCTAGGATTCACTTTTGCTCGTTTCGTCCATTATTATCATAAACAGTTCGGTGACGGTGATGATGGCGCATCAGGAATGCAAAACGCAGGCTGCCGCCAAACAAAAACGACCGGAAAAATATTCAAATGAGCGCGCGCGCACCGCGAGCATAACCATCAAATGAAAGAATATGATGGATCGTCAATGATAGAATACACAAAGCAGCATTTGCTGGGCGAAGACGCATTCGTATGCGGCGTATACGTCAGCATTATCGCGGACCTTCTTAGGGAAATGAAAGCGCGTGGGCGGCGGTGGTGTCTCATGTGGTGTATGCGTTTCGCTAGGATGGATAGATCAGTTGTCGGTGGGGCGGCGATATTGGTGGCGCGATGAGGATGCAAACGTGCCGTCATCTCGTGTGAACCACGGAAGCCATTGAATAATGGGAATCCGTCAGAAAATCGAGGCTCATCTGTCAATGTTATGTGCCATCGGCAGCCGGCAAAGTAGCCTGTAAGCCGCCAACCACTCGAGCAGCGACCATCGCCGCCGCCACCATCACCATCCACCAGTGCCTCTGGTCCGCCGTCCCTTTAAATCCGATTTGACGCGTTCAATTTGTACGTAATTTCATTAACATGCATTAATCAATGGTAATTCGAGAATATGGCTAACAATTCAAGTTCGAATTTGTAATTTCATTGGGTTAGCGATGTACGATCAATTCAATCCCGGCCAAAAAAGGAACTAAAAGTTAAGTATCATCGTGAAGGACATGTTTCACATAACATGCATAATAAAATTCAATAAATTTTGATCAAGATTTATAAACTTTGAAAATTATCATAATACATGTAAATTTATAAAAGTTAACAATCTTAGCCGGGAATCTAATAATATCCCTTATAAATAATTCAAATCAATATTTAAGAGACTTTTGTATTATTCATTTCAATTTTAAATCATCAATTCATCGAATTCTCTTAAGGATCATATTTGCAGTAAGTCTTTCATTCGATATAAAATTCAAATACTAAATTTGAACGTTTCATCCAAATCCAGGAACAAAACTTCAACACACATAAATAAGTACGGCAATAATTCAGTATATTAGGAAATTCAATTCGAGTTCCCTAATAATGATCGGCTCCGAGGCAGAAAATGAAAGACGAGAGAAAAAAGAAGATGGAATAGCCCTAAACTCATAAATATAAATTGGGAGTCAGCTCAAGTTCCATTTCCCGTTTAAAACTTCCTCTCTCGTTTCATGGGAGCTTTTTGAAGAGGGTTAAGGATACAAATACAAAATATCACTTTCGCTTACCCATTAACAAATTATTTTCCAGGGATTTTTCCGCTAGCCCGGCGTATTCCGTGAATATCTGTATTTGAGGGCAACATTTAAATTCGTGTAATTATCAGGTAGATGTGAAATAGTACCATAAATCCAAAGTAAATTCCTTCAGTGACATGGAGGCCCTTCACTAGCTATGCGCACGTTCAAATAGCGATGGCGTGACACTTTAATTAGGCGCGGCATTATACGCTAACTAGCAGTTAATTTTATTTAAATTTAACATGCTGCTTGAGCAACAACATTGGCCACGATAAACGCTCCAAGGAAAAACTGCTCGTGTTTAACATTCACAGACGCGTATGTCTGTCTCGAGCAAGCTGTAGATGTTTCAGGAATGACTTCATGACTCGTGGTAGAGTTGTGTTTGCGTGTTTCCTACACGCAGTCACCACAACCATGGTTGCCGCCACCAACCACCATGCAATATTAAGTTAGCGTGTCATGTTGAGTGGTTGGATACCGTTACAAAAGTGTATGCTTTATGGGGCTTTCGGGTTGCGAATAAATGGTGTGAAAATTATAGTAATAAGGATAAAACTTGGTGCATTGAACACGAAACAGGTGGATGCCATCAATTTTGAATAGTGTCCTCAAAGTATTGAATGATACCCATCAAAATTGCCCACTCTTAACCACATGAATTAATTCTTTATTACCGAAAATTATGTGAAGGTAACAATTTTGGTACACCAAGTGTAACTTTAAAAGGAGGTAGGATGGGAATGGTTGGAATAATAATGGCCGATGAAAGGTGGTGAAATTGTAATCATGGCATGGAAGAGCACTGGATCATATCCTTCCGTAGAAGCACATGAACTCATACGTGCACGACCAATCTAGAAGCAGTCAACCACATTGGTTATGGATTTTGGTGTTGGTGATGTGCACATCATCAACACCCAACCATGGGATGCGCTGTGCTACTCACGAGGGAGGAATATTAGTACGTGTTCTAGAGATAGGTGAAAACGTGAATCTATGGTGGTTAGTGGAAGGCATGATGAATGTGTGGTTACTCTCTGATGCGTTTCTCGATTTCGCCACCGCAGCCGACATTAAACCAACGCAGAACCGCCGCCAACGTCACTATCTATATCAGTGAAACGTTCTTTTTGTCGTCCCTCTCACTCGCTGCAGATTCCTCATCATAAATCATGCCCATCTTTTATAGTTTAAGGTTACCTCCTTACTTTCATACGAAATCCTTCGCAGTTCAACAACAAAATGTTAGTTTAATCAACTTGCCGAGTGGCTGAAAAAGCTGAAGGAAGAGAAGCAGGATGTGTGGCTGCCGTGGAGGATCAGTGGAAGCTGTGGAGGCAGCAGACGTGGGGCAAAACTCAATAAAACGATTCGTTTCCATGGGTTCGACCATAAAAATATCTATTTATAATAATATCTCCTGTCTATCTGCATAAAGCAGAAATATAATTCGCCCTCCAGCCGATCATAAAAACGTAACTCACCGTCGTAAAAGTGCGAAAAAGCAATTTTTCGTTAAAGGCGGAAATGTGCACATTTCTCGATTTTGCCACCACCATCAGCATCGGTGTGGTGCGTCCTCTGCATTCGCACTTTCACATAACGTACCTTGCCGCCCCCAACCACCCACATCCAGTTATCTCAGATATCCCTTCGATCTCATCCCGGTATTTCCTCGTTTCTATGCTCGGCCTGCCTATATCTGCAAGAATCACGTGGAAAATTTATGAAACACTAAAAGCTCACACATTCCTTAAAAACTTCATGAAAGTTTTTCTCATGTAATCATTGAAAAGTTTGCGATTATCTCGCCAGATGAAGTGGGCACAATTTAAGTCATAATCTTTTGTATGACTTTATGCTTGTTTGGTTTATTTGTTGGTGTGCCAAAACACTTTGTATACAGCAAAATCCTATTTGGCTGTACTTGCATATAAATGCACCCGATGCGGTAGTTAAATCTACGTACAATGCACTCGCATCTATCGGGTAAATCTTTGCTCTCACGCCACTGCCGCCACGATTGCCGCCTCCAACTGTGCCGCATCTACATACAAACCTACGATTCAAATGCTACGCCATTATAACCGCAGCCATAACGCTTTTCCGTCTTATTCCATAACACCGTATATAACGCGTTCGCGTTTCCTGGGGATTTTTATCGATAATCTAAAGATGGCTCAAGTTTTCTACTCAAAACTTTTTATTATCGCGCAAGTTTATTCAGTGCCTCTTCGTTCAGTGATAATACAGCTATTCGCATTAAACAGTTTCCGCAACAAGAAGAAGAATTTCCGAAACAATACCTCTTATCGTAATACCAGTAGTTATTTTGTTTTTAGGTTGTTTTGAATCCTCGGAGCAAAAAAGACAATTTGAACTCTGACGTTATTATTGAACATAAATAATTTACATCGAAATTGCTTTTGGCGCAATGAAATAGTAATAAAAATTTCAGTTTAATTTTTAATTTCGCGATTATTGAAAGCTCTTGACTCGAACAAGCCAACCTAATTTTCGGTATGAACTTCCGGTTTCATTGATTTCGCTTGTGCGCGCGTCGCTAAAAGGAAAGAGTCAAATATTACCCGACAAACTCGACGCGCACACGAATACATACTCGAACTCAATGCATAGCGCATCGAATTCATACATTGAAGCGTTAAATCAGTTACATATAGAAAATATTGCTCGGCATAGAGAACAACACACAACACACTCGGTGGACAAGAACCGACGCGGGCGAAGCTTCCCGTTGGCTGCTCCCGTTGTTCCCGTGCATAGAATGCGCGCACACATATCGAGGTTACATATTTTTCAGCTGGTCGCGCAAATATGCGCAAACAAATGGGACAATCGATCATTTCACTTCCCTCTACACATTTACATTTGTATAGGAAATCTACTACAAATACTCGCTCGCGCGCCTATAACAAATGTCGCATCATTTCAATGCTTACACGCTCATTGCTGCACGGTTGCTGCCGGTATTGTTGTTGTTGTTTGGTTGTTGTTGCTGAATGAATGGCAGTTCCGCTGTGCATATACAAAAGCAATTTTGCCATGCACGCAAATATTTATCGAGACTAATAGTTTTTCGGGTAAATGGATCCATGCAGATTTTCTATTAAAATTCAAATTGGTCAGACTTTGCACACACTTGCAACATCAAAGAACTGAAATTCGATCATCGATGCCCATGTTGAAGGGACTTGATCGGAGTGCGATTGGATTATAGGCATTGTTCGGTTATGCGAGTGGACAGTTAGCTATTTATCGTCATATAGACGGGCAGGATGAGGATCGGAGGATATCGTTATGTGAACGATGAGTTTAATTAAATAATCAAAAGCGGTTCGATTAAATTTGTAAATGAAATTTGTTACACATGCCTGAGCCGGTTTCCTTTCGAGATTAGAGGCGAAAATTTCGGGAAGGGATACGGAAAGTTTTGATATGTTCATACTTGAAATATTTCATTACCGACTGCAAGTCTTCGTTCACGCAACCGGTCCGAGGATCTAAGTGGGGATACCTACCTACTACGTAGTAAGTCTCTTCGACGGAGAGTGCGTGGATCAACCGGTTCTGAAACATGAACGTAGAGTATTACTGCCAATCTTTCATTTTTAGTTAAAAAGTTTATTATTTGTTGGTTAGGGTTTTCTATTCGCCATTGTAATTATTGCATAATGAACATTATCACAATTATCTGATATGTGAGTTTGACCAAATGAAGTATCTGGTATATTTAATTAAAATTTAACAAGCTAAATACACCCGCAGCATATAATTAATGATTGCTAGGCATTCCAATTATAAATATACGATAATAAGAGCAGTATTTGTACATTGCAATGCATCATTAGAGTCCCTTTCTACCACCGAACTTCCGGTTGGTCACGGCTGCTTCGTCCAAGCATAAGACCTCGCGCTCTTGTAGAAACTAAAGAGTAGAAAACAAAGTTTGCACCCGAATTAATTACCCCAATCAAGAGCGCCCCTTCTGTATTCGACGCAAATACCAAACTCCTCGAACAGAATTATGATGAACGTAATCCCGATGTAAATGTCTTAAATTAAAATTCGAGTTCAAGCCCAAAAATTCATTAAGTTCAACTAAAACTTTGTTAAACAACAACTCAAACAATGGTATTCCATTACATTGAACAAAGATAATATTGCATTAATAAAATCCAGCTAGTTTAGTTTATGTGTAATTGAATCAAGCAAATTTCCTGGTCTTTACTTCACTCTGCAGTACCAAAACTGAATGGAAAATCATTACAAAACATTTCCCTATTGGCTGTTCATTAGTAATATGATTATAATCTTCGGTTTTGGGTATTATGGTTGTAACGTGAAAATGTGTCCAGTCGCTCAATTACCGCTTCCTGTCATGACCTCACGTACATAATCTCATATCCTGAATTGCTGTTAGAGGCGGCAATCTAAATATCTACGTAATACTGAGCATGAAGCGCGTGCATGCACCACATAATCGAATCCTTCCTCCCGCATTAATGAACATTCATCACAACAATGATGCACGACACGGTATTCAAATGTATCGGGCATCTGTCAATAAGATACCATGATTCAGGTTCAGCTATCAAAAATTATCGCATACATCATTCATATCGTATCGAGCATATGAGAGGCGCAAAAATCCGACAAGGTCATTTATTTATGTTTTTGGGAACTTTTGTGCGGATGCTGAATGCGACGCGACGTGAAAGGAGCAAAGTGACAGTTTTTGAATTCCCCAACGGATTTCACCTGTAATGCTATTCACGTTTCCGCTTTCGGTGGTTTTGGAATACGGGCGGCGTTTCGGGTTGTACATATTTGGAATTTTGCGCGCCCGACGAAAAGATAACCCCGGATGGGTTTTGTTGGTCGGCGCCGATTCAGGCACGGTGAATGCCGGAATATCTTTGGCCATATTCCGGGGGGCGAATAGGTTTAATTCGCAGAGATATCGGAACTGACAGGTTCGCCGGCAACGTTCCAACGAGCAGTTGCATTTTCTCTTGGTTCTCCCAATTACTTGATTAAATATCAATTCCGGCCGATAAGACTGGCCCCGCTTCAGATCGACCAGTCGAGTTGCATGGGTTTCGCTGCCAGGATGGAGGGAATGTGTACGGATGATTGGTATGGAAAGCTCCCGGTTACAATTGAAGCTTCGGCCGCCTCCCATTCGCCATGATCGTGATAGACGAACAGGATGGTGCGCGCGTGAGATCCACATCGTAACATCATTCGAACTGATTGATTGGATCGTATAATTTCGGCAGAAAGATGGATTACCTTGCACGTTAATCACGAAATTTATACACATACATTCATTTATATCTATATATAGATATCGACAGCCGTAGATTCCAACCATTTTAGTCGTAAGTGAAAGGCGTGTAGATACATGGAAATGCTCGAAATATTATTGGAAATGTTCATCCTTTCATTCAGTCATCTTCATAGTTAAATGACTTCCACGATTTGATTCGTAATTTTTTTACTACCACTCATTCTACTTGAAGTATCATAATTGAATGGAGATGTCATCCCAAATTACTCCTGAATTGTAAGACGTATGCAAGCTGATTAAATTGACAATGGCATTAAACTTCATTACAAATCTGCAGCATCGACATCATCAAAGTTACTCATCGCCGCAGCAAAATAGTTTGATTACGCTGCAAAATTGTATTGTTGTTCGACGAGTTCGTAGGTCGAGCTCCTGTTTGGCGCACATTTGTCCTGCTAACATGCTCGCGTGCTGTCGGATTAGAGACGCGTTCACCGATCTGATTATTAGTTGCAAACTTGCCTGTCTTCCGGCCCCAGCCCACATATCACAATAATAATCTGATTAGGCGAGGCATTGAAGAAACTTGGGTAATTCAATTGAACGCTGCTGCTCACTACTTGTTGGTCTCTGTTTGTTGTTCTTGTTGTTGTTGTTGCTGTTCAAGTCATTTCATACAACTGGCGCAGTTTGAGGACGTCTACATCAAATCTTGCAGTTTCACTTCGCGTCGATAGCTTTCATCCACCTTATATGAACTGCCTATATGAAGCGTGGAGTGCATGGAATGGTTGAACAAGTCACTCCTTGATAATAACAGTTTCGGGCTGGTGTATGTTCTTCCGGTGCGAATTGCATGTCTGCTTGCGTTTCATGCCAAATAGACACAGCTCCTGTTCAACAGCAACATTGTGCCAGTATTATTGGGTTGCATCTGCACTGATGTGCAGAGAACTGGGCGAACATTGAATGCAAGGTTTGTTATTTAGTTAGTTGCTCTTAATGGTCCTGTACTTGAACGTTTTCGTTATAGCTGTACAAGGTTAGGACTGCATCGGGCTGTTAATTGAACATTTTACTGCATGCTTGATTTTAATGAGACCGTTTTCTGCGTTTTATTCGTTGCAACGTTTCCCAGGATGTTATTTATCAAGTTGGATCCAAGGGTTGAAACATTGTAAACTGGACATCTTTATGCATTATCTGGAACCAGTAACAGAAACGTGTTTACAGGAATCTTGATACATGAGACATCTATGAGACTGGGGAAAATCAGGATATTAATTCCAGGATCAACAAGTGGTTGCTACTTTTGTGCAGTTGCGTGGATAGTATCCTTGATTGTAAAATCAATATCAGCTTTTACCCTCTCCCGTTGGGATTGATCCTTTTACCTCGTGAATTCAACTGGCAGATGGCGCTGCAAATTCCAGGATAACATTCTTGGTATTTTTAATACTTTCCAAAAGACCTGGAAATTTTGAAGTAAATCCATGATAGTTCGTAACACTGTTAATTCTATGGCTGGTAACTAAACCTTCTAGAACAACTGTGCTCACATTAAATGTCCGGGGGAGTGTAAATAATAATAATTTGGTTATAGTGCCCCATAAATATTATTCAATATTGAGTTAACATCTATGAGGTGTAATAGTGATCATGCTACTCACCTGGCTAGGACAACATCCGATTACAACAATAATTAATTATATC
Organism: Aleochara sp. GC000083; assembly: GCA_030264555.1. Classification (NCBI taxonomy): domain Eukaryota; kingdom Metazoa; phylum Arthropoda; class Insecta; order Coleoptera; family Staphylinidae; genus Aleochara; species Aleochara sp. GC000083. The sequence goes on from JARJDZ010001283.1 coordinate 14,242, forward strand.
ATTATTACATAGAATATCCATTATGTGGTTATTAAACTGCAGATGATCGTTAATTATCCAACACTTGTGCATATTTGCAAGCCGGTGGTGGGCCATACCTGGTGGCAAGCAAATCCACAATTAATTCCGCACCAACAATAATACAATTCGCATTAAAACAGACATGAACAATGCGCCGAATGTTCACGTCCATTCTAATGTGGAACATCAATTTATTATAATTACATTTCAAACCAACGTAAAAATACAAATAATCGTGTTAATTGAACATTGCGAAAATTTCATTTGCACCCGCTGTATACACATGGGGTTGCTGGGAAGCTGTTACGCACTCGATAAGCGTCGGATGTTTATCACGAATTATTGTTAACTGCATGAACGTATCCCCCAAGCAACAATGCCATCACAATACGTATAATTATTGGTGGAAAATTATTATTTAAGAGGAAAAAAAATTGCGGCTGCAAATCGGAAGATCACAAAGGGGGTAAATACAACAACAAATAAATGCTGGATGGGTTGGTTACTGGAGGAATTATGAAATTTTGATACCAAACTTTTATCGCTTCCTCTTTGTCTCGCTCTCGCGACTGCATCAACAAGGGGCCAATGAGAAGTTTACAAGATTCAACCGAGTAAGCGGCATGCAAGAAGCAGCATGGAAACAACTGATCTGTGCGCCAGCAGCTAGCGCACCATCCTCGGTGCCCGAGTTTTAAATTAATTAACATTCTTGTTATCTATCTAACGGACCGGAACGAAAATCGTTTTCTTGTGCGGGCGAGGATGGGGCAACCCCTTCCTTTCATTCCATCCCTCTGAACCACCATCTAATCTGTTCGATTGTAGGGCTTTTGGCGAAGTTTGTCATGCTGAAAAGTCGCGTCTCATAAAACAGAAGCAACGCGAAATTCGTTTTATATGCAAAAAAGTTCAAAATGTAAATTTGTGTTTGTCCCAAAAATATTGAAGAATTTTCAATGTATATATGATACGACGAAAATTTTTCAAAAATTGCATAAGAAAATCTAGACTGTAAAATGTAAACATTTTCATATCATGGGTTTTTGTATAACGAATTGAATATTAAACAAACTTTTCGCGCATCTTATTAATAACTTTCTTTATGAAGCTGACTGTAAATAGGAATGGAAGTAGGAACTGGTTTAGAAATCTTGAGCTGGCTGCATTGAAATGTAAACCTCCACAAACCGAGAAGGGCCCAACTTGTAGAAATTCCCAACGAGATCCATAATTTGTTTTTCTGTGCCAGTCAAGCAAGACCTTGGCTTTTGCATATTAATTAGCACATAGCTTAATATATCACGTATGCAAATTACTTCTTGTAGTTTTTCAATTAAAGAAAAATGTTTCCCTTTACCAAGGCCTAGAAGCGAGGCCTAAACTCGAAGAGTCTTCGGATTTAATCGTGGCGCTCTCGTGAAGCGTAAACATTTATTTTTGATGCATAATACAAGTGCAAACTGAAATATTCGACGCGTAGCGCAAACCGTTCGAAGATGTGCGCCGTTTGGATGGTTGAAGGACGAGCTGGGGGCGGCAAGAGCACATCTGTACGTCTCAGCACAATTCTCATATCCGGTCGGCGGATACGCACGGCTCGCGTACGCTTATTTGCTCAGTGTTGCCGCTTGATGCCTTATGTTATTTATTTAGTTATTTATTTAAATCGAAAACGTGCATTCTAGATTCATTGTTTGCCGTGCGCAAATCACATTCGCCGTCCGCGAAGCGCCGCACTAGGAAACGCAACATGCATTCGGGAGGAAGAAAAACGAGCGCTCGGATTTGTTATGTTTATGCAGAGATTTAAAGTATGTATAATTCGATGAAAACCGCAAACAGGCGGCCGCTATTCTGGACGCCCATCACGCTCCAAGCGCGCTCTCCGCGCACCAGCCGATAACAAATAAAATATCGTTGGTACGTGGCCGACCTCCGACCATAATTCATCTCTGTATCACACACCACTAGTGTGTGCTAGGCCCCCATTGAAATCTACGTGCAAGTGCCCCACGCATGCCGCCCCCGAGCAATTCGTTTTGAGTAAAAACTACCAATAACCAATTTCTGACTCCTTCGGCGATCTTATCGAAGGTCATATTTGTTGCAGTTCTGTTCCAAAGACAAACATTCTAATCATTTTGAAATATGATATATTAATTGAATTCGAGTTGGGCTGCAAGGTTGCAGCAGAAAGCGAGCATCTGGAGCAGAGTTGTGAGGCCCTAGGCAAAAAGTAAAATTTGAGGCCCCTATCTTGTGGGAATTACCCCTTTATCTATACACAGTTTTATTCTTTCAAGAAATTCGTTGTACAATCCTAAATAACGAACCCTCACCGTCAATAAACCATTTGGGTCTGAAGAAAGGTTCTTTTTCTTAGGAAAAAATGTATTTATTGATATGCAATAAAGTATATGTGGGTCCTATTGAGCGGCCCCCAAAATTCCGAGACCCTAGGCAAATGTCTTTTTTGCCTATTAGTATAACGCGCCTCTGATCTGGAGACGTGCGCTTGCGTGGAGTGCTGAACTTGGAGATTTCGATGCTGGTCGACATGCGGCGAGCAGCTGAGAAAGAAACTGGCAGTCGTTCCGTGTACTCGAAGCAAGACGCGCACGCGTGCTAGCGAAGACAGTGCGGGGATTCACTCGGTGTGATTCACAGCAACACTTTACAGAGTGCTACGGAAAGCTGTTGTCGGAGGAAACGGAAATGTGGAATACTCAATGAGGAACAAAGCCCAAGCGGTAAGCGTGAACGAAATTACTATCTTTCTTATTTATTCGACTCAAAAACATCAAACATTCATAATGATAATTTGACCAGACCATAGTCGTATAAATCAAAATTGGTTAACAACTTTTTGCTTTCGATTATATTCTAGGCAGAAATATTGATTGAATTAGCCCGGATTGCAAACGCTATTTGACAATGTTTCAACATTCATCAATATTTCACCACCTATCGATATTTTTAATTACAGTTGGCATTGCGCATTTTACAATAATTGTTATTGATTGTTGAATTATCTAATGGAAAACCAATAGTACTAACGAAAAGGACAATAGATCATCAATTAAATGTCCTCAAACTTTGACTAAGGAGACATTAATTGATAGCAGTTTATAGTGGGATTAAACTTGTAATCTCCATCGATATCTGTCGTTAATTAACGTTCGATTTCTTGTCTGTCTGCAAATTCTAATGGGCTTAGACGATCATTAAACGAAATTGCAATCCTTCGATTGTGGAAGCTAATGATCATGGATAATAAAATATTTAATAATCCAATATTTCACGAAGAAATTGTTTTTCATTGTGTTTATTGATGTATGAAAGCAATTCGCAACGGATTCCGAAACAGGAAATGTTCAATAATATTGATTCGTGTTTATATGACATAAACATAGATACTTACGCAAATAACAAATTTAAGAGATGCAATTTCCCTATGAATGCCACTATTTCTACTAAGAAATGCTGTATCTTCTCCGTTTACAGCCTATAAGAGCGCCTTTTCTTTATTTTCTTGTTTACGTCTATTTTACAATCAGAGCCTACACATTTGGCTCATACGTGGGCGAAATTATTACAGTCTCTTCATGATCCCACATTATCGTTGTCATCATTACCATCATCAAAACTGACGACACTTTTCCCTTAGGTGTTTGGAGTCCTGCGCATCTGAAGAAGAAAGAAAAAATTAATTAAAAGTTTGTTTGTGTAATTCGCATCCGCAGCGGCGACCGAGTGTATCCGCATTATTATGCCCGAGATTTACTTTAATAATTTCCACAATGTTCGCGGTTGAGTTGAGCCCGGCCGCAAATGTATGCGAAATAGTAAAAGTTTAAAATTGCGAATCTCTTCAACAGCGGCACGGAGAGACGCTATGTCAAAGTGATGTTCTCAATGAATTATTATTCAAATCCTGCGACAGACTAATTGCAGTAAACAAGAAATGGGAGAGGACGTCGTGGCCCGGCACTTCTTCAACGGCGCTCGCGCAACTCCCACATTCACTTACCATCATGGTTGGTGGTTTCATTTTTGCGCACCGCACGCCGCATAAATCGCGTTCGTTCAGCTTTACGCGCATTCTACGCCGCCAGCGACACAACTACAACAAACAATAAACGCACCACGCCAATCTACAATATCTCCACAATCGACCGACAAATGAACGAACAAACGAGAGCGCCAACCGCCACCAACACCCTGCTCCGACAAGCACACTGACGATGGCGGGGCCGACAGGAGCAGCCAAAGAACGCCGCCAACAATGCCGAAAGTCGTGCAAGAATAAATTACACCCGACGACCAACCAAAGACAAACTTATTCGCGTCGCATTCTTCGCATACTAAATCTTCAGTTTGTATAAACATATTACACGCAAACAGTCAGCAAACGCGATCCTATTACTGCGGCCCAGACAGTGACTTTATAACGAGTTGAGGCAAACAAATGGCCGCATCCGCCAGCATTAGTATTCTTGACTCGATGGCGTAGGCCGAGAGGTCTTAAAAAATATTTGCGCAAATTAAAACGAATTGATTCCCGGTTCAAAATGCCAACGACCCAACAAAAATTTAGCTGATATCCCTGGTTACAATTTTTGATGTTAACCCTGGATTATCAAATTACGCTGGCTTATCATAAATGAGAACTGAAAACCCCACAAAAATTTACATGGAGCTTTGCAGCTTCGTTCGACGCTCGAACCAACGAGTTAAATATTCACGTATATATTTATTAACAAAGTCGTTCATTATTAACGAATTTCATTTCATTAAGCCGCTTGCTGGGACAGCTTCCACCGGATTTTTCATTACATTCTGGTGTAATATTCATTTTAAAATTACCTTGTTGCCCGCGGTCCAGAGCGAGGCCCACCAGCCCAGACCGGACATAACACTCGACACCCAAACATTCTGAGCCAGGACGTTATTCCACATCAGAACTGATGAGGAACTATTTCACCGAGCTTTTAAAATTTTCCAATAAAATATAGAATTTCTCCAAAATAACTTGAAGTTGAACATTTAGAAATATCATTTATTATCTAAAATTTTTGTTGCACTATTGATGGTTTCAGAAATCAAACAGAATTACATTTGGGGACTTGATACATTTTGAGAACTCTTTGTATACGGACGTATGAAGCTCTTGCAGGTCGTATTTTCATAAAAATTATGTCAAAACTGAAATTAACGCGCCGCCATCACAATATTATTATCACCCAGAGCAGCGGCGGTAGCAGCAACAACACAATGTGCAGCCGCCCCCATCGTTCCAGTGAAAACTTATTTCGCTCGCTTATTTCGCTGGGTGGCTTTTATACCCGGCAGCACGGACAAAAAAATAATTTGCGTTCATTCGCCGGAGAATTTTAATGTAATATAAATGATAGGTTAATGCCTGACTTCAAACAGAAATAATAACACGAGCGCGAAAACGAAGCAAGGCAAAAATAAAATAAAAAAAAAACGCCCAAAGAAAAACATTCACCACAAAATGTGCTTTTAATCAATTTGGTTTTGTTTGCCTTTCTGCGTGGCCTTTCCACGTGTTTTATTGCCAAAAACGCGCGCGCTTCGTAAATAGATTGGGCGGCATAAGTCGATTTCATCCTCATTCCACCACCGAAACGTTAATCAAACAGAAAGTACGCACCGCATGCGAAATTATTTGCCAAAGCAATAATCACTTCTTGCTTCATTAAACCCATTCAAAGTACATGAAAAAAAAAACGATCAGCGTATGAAAGTAAAATTTTAATTTGAGACCAGTCTTAAGCCCATAAATATATAGAGCTTTTCTATACTAAAATTCCAGGGCACCAATTGCTTTCGTTGGAGAGCATTCTAGAAAGGAATTAAGATTTATCATTTAATCCTCATCAAATTCACAAGCTTTTCCCATTCGCCATCCGAACCAATATCCATCCCAGACCTGCTCCGGTCCCCAGACAAGCACAAGACAAAAGAGCAAAGGCATTCTCTTGGTGGAGGTGCCGGCCATACCAGGACAACTAACACCATCACCAGAACAACGGGCGAATTCGAAGTTAAATCCGTTTTCATGTGGATGTAGCGAAACGAATCTACGGAGAATTAAAACTCAATAAGTTTTATTAGGAGTTTTATTACAAAGAATAAAGTTTATATAAGAATGATAAGGAAAAGGGCGTCCTCCAAAAAAATCTAGGCCACGATTTTCTCCACGTAAACGTTCATTCCTTTCTCGGTCGTTCCGAGCTTTTAATTTCTTTGCAAATCTTGATTCACTCTCGAGTACATTAAAGAATAACTCCAAAGTTTTTTGATTAAACGCAAAAGGAAAACGCGGACGAACGAACGGTGTTCATTATGAGAATATGTAAACTGCTGCGGATGGATGCCAATAGGAATGCAAATGTTGATTCACTCGTGAATGGAAAGGATACGAAAGAAATTTTTACCTACTTGTGGATCGCATCTCAACGACGGACGAGGCGATCTTTGAAACGGCGAGTGCTTGCGCCTGACTCGACTTGCAGATGTTTGATTTGTTAAAGCACTAAGTTTTCCTTCCACTCAACCAACTGAAGAGAGCGGCATCAAAAATCTGCATGTCTGTGAACTACGCGGTTTTATCTATTCATCCAGGTTTTATCCAGAACATTCCCCTTTCCACGCCTTTGAAATCTCACTCGGCTACAATTCGGTTATAAATCAAGTATTAACATCTTTATATTTCATAACTTATTTCCCTCGCTTACCGTGATAGCGCATCTCTGCTTTGGGGGCGGCCATCCGGGCACGTTATACGACTACTGCAGAATAACCCTCTTAGAATGGTCGGTCTATTCTCGAAGCAAATCCAGGTGGAAACGTGGGTGGTGAAAACGCATTACTCAACTCGGTCGGGCACTCACTGCACTTGACAGTCAATGCTCGGCGAATATTTTGATGGCGCTCAACGAACTCCACCGCAAGATGTATATTCCTTGGAGCTGCACGTTCGTAAGTCGATGTCGGGGCTGGGAAGCCATTGAGGCTTCCTCCGGTAGGAGCGTCTCCTTATATATTTATTGCTCGACGGCATTACGATAGGCCTATTTGTTAAGCTCATTTATCAGCCGTATAACTATCATTACCACGAACGAGGCGTCTTCGGGATGCTTCAGTGCAACCGCTATGTCAATGCGTCCGTCGTCACCAGCTTCGTCTTCATTCACTTCCTTGAGGGGCGGTGAAAGCAGTGCTGAAATGGGGAAGCGGAAGGAAACGATCACATGTCATTCAGATCATTATTGCATCGATGATCGATAATGGCAAATATTGTCTGACATCGTTTTATTTAAGAAATGACGTGGACGTATTATTTTATCTAAAGGCTAACTAATAATGAACATGATTGAACGATGCTTTGTTTTATGTTTTAGATTGATCTGCTCAGAGGGACGGACATTGAATGCCAGCGGGTGAGT
>JARJDZ010001284.1:0-26317 GCA_030264555.1 Aleochara sp. GC000083
TCCCCACATCCTGTAACAATAAAAACAGTGAGTTAATTGCTTACATATTGAATATTTAAGAATGAAATGTTTATATGATATCTTGTAGATATAGATTATAGGTAGGAGCCTCTACCATATAAAGCTGCTCTGTTTCTAGAAACAGACTATCAATTTGAATGTTCAGCAATTGTTTCAGAATTTGTAACAATGTAAATAATGATATATTTGTACAATAAAAACAATGAGTTAATTATATGCATATATAAACCATTTCTGTTGATTTTCAAGTTCAAACAACAAGAATTCACAATAATTGATGATGGCTTTATTGAACATCTAATGAACTAATTAGTAACTCTGAAAACCATAAAAATATATTAACTGAGGCTTAAAGAATTCTAAATTATTATTCATGTATGTAATTCAATAACTGAATATGACATTTCCAATCTTACAGCCATTACTTTTTATAGTGAATTTATAATTTTCCGCATACGCATTTGAAGGAGCCATTCCTCAATTTGCTGACTAGGTTCCTTGGGTGCCGAATACGGATAATAATGTTTAGGTGGTTTACCCTCTTCAAGGCGAACGAAATAATGGCAATGTACATATTCAACAACGCCGAAGCGCATTCTAGCATGCCTTCGGATTCCTTTAATTACTTGACCTTTCCCCACAAAAGATTCAGCTAGAACAAAATTGAAGATGTATAGTTTACTCTTAGTAATTGTCAAAATAATATTAACAGTTAACTCATATTTTCAAAATAATCACAACTTTACACTTAGCAAATGCTGTATTGCAAAAACAATTTAAGTAGTGCTTTGGCAAATGAATTAAAAAAACATGAAAAATTATAATGAACTTGTGCTGAACTTAAAATTACATGCAACCAATCAATAACCATAAAACACAATGCCAAAAGTATAAAGTCTAGAATAAAAATCAACTTACCAACCCACAAATTGCTAGCAAATTCAACATTGTGTTCCTTAACTGCTAGTTCCCTTGCCTCTTCTATTGTTTCCCTAACATCTTTTGCTCCTTTTTTTGCAACAAACTTAAGTTGCTTAATTGCTTCATCCACAGTCATTCCTCGGACAAGACAAGCTATGTACCACATTTTATATGGACTATATTTAATATTTGCTCTCTGGTGGCACACAAACTGAAAACAATTAAAATGTACTATTATTATATATATATATTCAAACTAACAACTTACGGCGGGACGGGGTTCCTCTCCAGGTTTTTGTGGTGGATAAACAACATCATTGTATGTTAGCCAATGTGTAGGTGCAAAACCATCTTTTGCCTTGTTTGCAATAATGTTGCCTGTGTGAAAAGCATCAAATCGAACTGGAGCAAGAAAATCTGGTTTTAACAACTGCACTATTTTGAAACATCTTGTTAATGCCATTGTAAATGTATAATCAAATCAAAGCGACAAAATCACAGTACTGGCTTTTTGAGGTTATAATTGGATAAGCCACACAGCTGCAACACCAGCAAGCCAAATGTTCCCTCATGTATGATATGACCATAGGAACTAATAAATTCCGCAACATATTCCAATAAACTTGACAAACTTTACACTGAATTCTGAGGAAAACCAAGCAGGTCAGAAATTAAGTACTACCTCTAAGTATACAAATCAAAATAATGCAGGAAGTAGGAATGTAACATTAATCAATCAGTTCTACAATAAATTTATATTGTTTGTTTACATCTCCCATAAGGTATTTAACATCAGCAAGTTGGAATTCTTTCCAAAAAGATCACCAATACTCTTCAGAATTTGCAGCAAACTGTTTACAACTTTAGCTTCGTTCTGCGCCAATGACGCCTCTTGGCATTATATCTGAAACAGATCAAAGCAGTATGTAGATTGTCTTCATGCCGACTACACGATTTATTTATTAATAAATAGATACAATTAAACTCTTACCTGATGGTATTTCCAGTCCTCATTCTAACCCACTGGGGAATTGGTCTGTTTTGTTTCAGCTTCTTAGCGAGCTTGCGCTTAATAATGAAAGTCTTGTGAGCCGACTAAAACACAAAAATATTGATTACGATATATTACCTTTGAGCAATGGATTCGTAATTTCGTTGATTTCAGCAAGGATGATACAGAAATTTAAAGATTTTTATGGAAAATGTGGACCAGACTCACCATTATGTCGTTGCACTTTGACAGTCAGTCGAAGGAAGAACGACTTGACGATTTTCAGCGTTGCCAATGTTTACCAATTCGGCGCTCTCTGACGTTGAAATTATGTACTAATTAGGATAGGCAACCAAAAATACTTATAAGTCATTCAACCATGGAATTCAACGAAAGCAACAATATTCCCCAATTACAAACATATCTGGAATCAATAACAATACTCCGATTCATTCATTTAATTATACACATGTATACGATTATTACAAAATTGTAATAATTCAATTCAATAGAAAATAATGTAACAAATTCTTGCATATTTACACGATGTTTAGCTTCATAACCAGTCATTGAACAACAATGGAATGTTGTGCAATTTACGAAGAGGAGAAAAGTTAAATTCATAATAATAATAAATTACAAAATAAAGTAAACAAAGCAAATTGAAATAGAGAACTTCCTAATTACTAGAAATTTATTATCATGCACCAAAAATGTTTTGCAAGTCTGGCATGACCTCCTTCTTTTCGGGCTTCTTGGGGAACTGAATGCGTGGCAAGTCTTGGATTCTCACTTCCTTCTTAAATAGCTGTCCGACACTACGACCTACCAACTGAAAACGTAGGGATTAGTTATACCTCAATAAAGCCCACAAGTTGAAGAGATAACTTACAGGCGCCGTCATTTTCTTAAATAAATCCTTCTTGACTTTCTCCACCTTGTTGCCTTTACTAGTTTGCCCAGAAATCCTTTCATCCAACTTCTGCAGATCGACCGGATTAATGCCCGGAATTTGCTGCATAACTGCATATACTTCAGGGAAAGTAGGACGCAACAGCTCGTACATTTGCGCGCCCAGTGTGAGTAGCGAGCCTTGATTGGCCTCATGCTGTCCATGCAATGTTAATCCGTTGAGCACCGCAGCCATAATGTGCGCTGCCATTTCGCCATTTAATGTATTATCGGCGACCAGAAGCCGAATGATCGGCCCCGAAAGATAAGTTGCCTTCAACGAAGCGGTGCTGTCGATCCAAGAGAGCGCGCCCAACACAGTAAGCACGAGCGACTGACAAGTCCGTTCGGATCTGAGTAGCAAAGTGCCCAAATCGGAAATGACCTCATTCGTAAGGTTCGTGCGCGGCGAGGGTGTAGGCGAATCCATGCTGAGATCCTCAGTCTCCATCGTATCTGGAGAGCTATCCGTTGTTAGACTACCACCAACTAATGCCACTTTCAAAAGGTCCAAATATTCACGAGTTAAGGCGCGTGTTAGAATGTCTTCAAGGACCTCTTGTGCGTCTGCATTATTGTCTTCTTGCGCTTCCTTGACTTTCAATTCGTTAACCTGCTTCCATTTACTATGCAATCGTGCAACCACTGGAATAGAAGCAATAAACGTATTATTAGTTATTTTCCCAAATTTCTGGCATAATTCGGTTCTCATTTTCACCCAGATACTTACTTATAGGAGCGAGGTGAGCTATTATTGGTAATAACACAACTTCATAAAATGGTTGTGGACACGAATAAATGAAAGGCTTGAGGAATACTCTTATAATCGGCCTGATTCGATAATCAGGAATGTACTAAAACGGAATATGTTAAAACAATCAATTTATAAAGCTGGCTGAAATACTTACTTGTAACCACTCCAATACACTTGTAACAATAGCTGGTCCCAAATCGGGCAAGCTGTACAAATCTCTTCCCAAACTTGGGCCAATCGATCCCATCAAATGATAGCAGCTCTCATGCAAACCGGTCAGAAAACGCTGCATGCGTTCTACAGGACTCTGTCCTCCATGGCTCTCATTCAATTCGGGGGTATGCCCGACTAAACCCAGTAAATTCGCACGCTCCACTTCCAGCATATTCAGGCAGCCGTTGTAATTGTGATTCAAGATAGCTTGAGCTTCTGGCGAAAAGAGTTCGTTGAAAATGCGAATCAGTGACAAGACGTGCGACAGCAGTGGGATAACGTGTGGTGCTGCTGGATTCCTGCATATGGGATTGCCAGATTCTGTGTGAGCTACAACGAAACCACCGCGTGTTGCGCGCTCTGGATCGTCGGGCCAATTGCAGCGCTTTATAGCGCCCAAAAGCAAGTTCACACAGAAAACCAGATTGCCCCTGTTCGGACCGCATTGGTCTTCGCTACCAGGCGGTTTGCTCAAGCCAACAAATGCCATGAAATCGGCGGCGCCCTTAAATGCACCCGTGTTGGCGATGGACGCCCATTGGACGTTTGCCTCCCGCATGGTTTCTCCGACGAAATTACTCTGGCGCTCATAGTCGCAGAAGTGGTTTGAAATCAGGAGCAATGCTTCCTGAAGAGTAACACGTTCGAGCATGGAGAGCTGCTCTGGCCCTGAATGACGCGATAAGTTGTCGACGGTGACCCGAATTTGATCGAAAACTGGCAAAAGGAGCAGAGGATACTTATTGCCGATTTTCACCATCAGGGAGGCAGCATGACGACGTACATTCTTCACAGCTCGTGAACGTGTGTCCTTACTTTGTCCTGGAGGTGAATACACGAGTGCAGAAAAGATTTTCTCCAGAACTTGTGGAAGTAGAGCTGCTCCAGACATGGCAACGGAATTTACTGCAGAATTTACATATAAATTAGCGATTTGTATTGTTAATTAGAAATAGTACTTACTGGCAGGTGCCATTTGGCCAGAGGACATGCTGAGAAACACGAATAATGCCGAAATGCAAGTTAGCAATGTTGAGAGTATAAGGGGGTCTACTGGCTGGTAGTTCAGACATAATTGAAGTAAAGTCAATCCTGAGGCCACTGAAGGACGTTCCTGAGTCTGAAGTACGCGACTCAAAATGCTGTCCAAGAACGAAGCCAATGCCTCCCATTCCAAATAAACTGGATCGGACAAACTGAGTCCGAAAGTTATATTTGGAACTTGCAAGCATTTTACTAACCAACGTTCTACATATTCAAATGTTACCAATGGCGCAATAACAGTTGCTTGTCTAGAAAGAAATGAAATAATTTTCAATCTTATAACAATACGCAAAAACTATATAAGAAAGTTTCAATCATTTTAAATAGTACATACCTGAAATTGTTCAAAAAGTCAGAACGACACTGGTAGAAGAAGATTGAGTAATCCTCTTCACAGTCAAATTCCATGCGGCAGAATGCCAATGCGTCAGGACCTCCACCGTTCTGATTTGTTGGATAATTCAACTTAATTATTTTGGGTGCTGTACGTTGTACCCACTCAGGTATGTACGATAAAAACATTGGATCCCTGGAGATCTGCTCGTGCTTCATCATGCTATTCCAGATAGGATTTGCATGATGCGACAGCGTCAAACTGGGATGTCCCGAAAATGCAATAACAGCTTCCAGAAATGCAACAAAATTTGGAGGCCGACTAATGCTATCCTTGCCCCACAGCGTGCATAGTTGAGAGCCCAAACCATTGAGCACATGAATAAGCTTCTTCTTAAATAAATAGTTTTGATCATCCAGGTCAACAGCGGAGGTCTTCGTTGCAGCTACGAGGCATTGAATAGCTTCGTCATTGAAGAGTATCAGCAGGGGTTTGCGTTCTTCAGTCTTTCCTTTGCGGTTGACAATCTGAAAGATATCATATAATTAAGCAATTTGCTTTGCATATTAATGAGGAATCAATCACCTGTGAAAGACATTCAGCAGCTGGACATTGGAATGAGTTGTCATTCAAAAGCAAACACAAGATTTGTAAGAGTCGTCCATTGTGGGCCATGATATGGGACATTTGTACCCACTCAACAAATCCAGTTAATGTCAATAAAACGACTTGAACTACGCGACCATGGGAGGCTGCTTTAGCTTGATTACCTGCCTCCACAGACGCTCTGAACTGGCCGACGTGTAATTCAATTAAACGCAAGAAAAACTCAAATATTACTGCCATATTTGTTGTTAAAGCTTGGTAAATATCTTTGCGTCGCTGATTGGATTCGAGCGTTTGCAGCAATGCGACGTCCTCAACCAATCTGAGGAATACCATGAGAACCAGCTCAGTTTGCACTTCGCCACAAGAGCAAGCATCAGATAGTTCAGCCAGCAATCCAGGCCATTGCTGTGGCCATTCCCTCTTGACCATTTCAACTACAACCCTGCTCAATGCATCCTTCATATGGGGCTCTTCACTGATACCACCAGCAGCAAGCAGTTTCATAGCATTTTCCTTAATGAAAATCTTCTCTTGCTGAGAGATTTGAGTCCAACGATACTTCACTGTGTGCTCCATCAGCTGCAGGCCAAAGTGTCTGGATATGATGCTGTTCTGAGTGCCAGCAGCCAAAAACAACCCAGCCTCAGCACACAGTGGAGATGTCTCCTTGAAGCTTTCACATGCATTGTATGCCTTAAGCCTGTCACTCTGGGCTGCAGTGGGGCTCATTGTGAGCTCAACGGCTCTCGCCAAATCGGCAGCAATCGCTGCCACGTCTGGTCCAGCCATTTCGCAACGCCCGTCCCTCGTTGACTAACTAACAACTGAAACAATATTTGGTTAGGGCTACTGGGAAGCATGCTTTCTGATGCAAGCTGTTGCAACATGTGATCTTACAAATGAACACTACAGGCGCATTATTAGCTTTCTATTTTCCTAATTAGCATTAGTATCGATTGAAGATACTTACAGAGGCTCTCGTTATCGTGCGATTGTGATTTTTCAGACGTACACATGTCACGAAAACAAAACAGCATGGCACTAGATATCACCCAGCATATTTAATCACACCTAGCCTAGATGGATGTCGTAAATGACGTTCGTAAATCCAATTGTTTCGTTTAGGAAAAGTCGTTGACCAAGTTGTGAACGTGCAGCGGTGTAACAAATCCCGCTGCAAGTTATTGTTTACAATATCTGATAAATAATTTGGTAGGAAAAAGTGTGATCGAATTTCTTCTGTGGCAGTTGTGCCGGCACAGAAGCGACACCTAGCAAAATTGCATCAAATGAAATGTGCTTCAGAGCCAGTGTTCCCAACTGCAGCTTATAAAATTTAGGTTACCAAAATAATACTAACTATGCCAAGGAGGGAGTAAACCCATTACTCCCTCTGTGAATATTACAGGTTTTTTAAATTGTTTCATTTAGTTATATAATACTTTAAACTATTCACAATAAAGCTATTTATAATAATTCGTAGAATAAATCGAGTATATACCATTTTAAAAGTGCGATATTAAATTTCATGTTAAGTAATGTGGGTTGCATATTGTAACCTCCAGTAGATAGATAAATTTGAATCTGAGTTTGAAATAATTTAAGGAACATTTAAATTTGGAGACAGTAGAGAGAAAAGAAGGAAGTAAAAGTTGAGTTGTTAATTAATTTATTTGATTAATAAACATGTCCGTACATTTTAACAAAATAATTTAGTCGTATCTACGCAAATCCCAATTGTTTTACTAGAAAATTAATTGGATGGAATGACGAGACACGTTTTATTGTTCTTTAGGGCGTTTTGTATATGTGTAAAACGGATTGGGAGCGCAGTCGTGTGTCTGATCGTTTAAGAACACATCCCATTTTTATAAAAAATAAATATTTCCAAGAAAATTTCATCAGCATGACAAGAAACAACGAAACAAATAAATTAAGAGTAAATACGAACAGAGAAGACAAAGAAAAGTTATTAAAGATTACATGTTTGTATGCGTTTATATGTAATATATGCGTAATTTGCTTTTTTTGGTTGCTTTTCAATTCTTTTAAGTAATTTTTTTATGTGTTTGAGTAGGCATATAATTTATGAGTTTTAACAATGTGACTTATTGAAATTATTGTGCATGTATGTTGTTTGTTGAACTTGAAGTTGTATGCAGTTGTTCAGTAGCTGATTTCTCCTCTCACATCATAGTTGTTTGATATACAACTTCGTAATATCGGCAGTTTCCATTCCCATTTAGTAAACAGCAGCTGAAAGTCATTGCATTGTTTAAAGATTGCCCATCGTTTACATTCAACGCTACGCTTGTTATTGTTACTAAAAGCCATGAGGGTGAGCACAGAAATAGAGATAAAGAGTAAGAGAAACAGAGAGTGAGACCCATTTAGTACAAAAATATTAAAAACACCTATCTAGACAGCTAAAAACTATTATCGGCACAATTTGGAGCTGTTTGGTTTGAGGGGTGGGCATCCAATTCGCTGGAGGGTTGGTTGATGTTCGGAGGGAATGTGGCAATCGTATACTTACACCTTTGATAAATTGCAAAATTTCGACCCGTTTTGCATCCGCAGCAGCAGGTAATTAGTGTCAGGCAGAGTAACATAAAATATATGTAGTTGAAAGCAAAATGTAAGCTTTCGGCTAAAAGAAGCACGATCCGGAGTCGATTTTTGAAAAAAACGGTCCAAAATGGTCGAAATCTCTCAGTATGTGTCGGAAGCGTGGTGTACGTGGTGTGGTTTAAATGCTGTCCGTAAAAAATCCGTCCCAAAAAGTAAAACTAACAATATCTGATGGGCATTGATCGCGCAAAAATCAATGATCAATGATCAAGCGATTTTTTGGAGGCGATATAGCTGGAATGATTTCAACGCTGGCAGCTGGATGGATGTAATAGCCCTTATGGTACAAATCCAAAGCGCTAATTTCGAACACAAAATTTCGAAAAAGTTTGTTCTCTTTTGATTTAAACATTCAGTCATTTGGCACGTTTTTGCTGCGCTTGTGCATGTGTGTACTTACAAAATGGTCGGACGGGATGCTTATCCCACAAGTAGGTCCTCTTCACCGGGGAGAGGTAAGAGTCCCTGAGCCAGAAAGGTGACCGGCCCCAGGAGCTATAAGGGCGGTATGGGCGCAGAGACGGCCAGAAATGCCACCAGGGATCGCGGGCGATTGCGGACATTGGGAGATAGGGGGACGGATTGAGAAGATCGTCATATATGCTCTTACTTGGACGGAAACCACTTAGGGAGAAGATTGGTTGGCCGGCATAGTTGTAGCCAACTTCACTTGGACGTGGTCCCCATTCACCAGGCTGAAAGTCGACCAAGAATTGCAACTGTTTACTTGCAGGATGGCTGCACAATGATCCTACCTTGATTGGAGTTGGTGAGAGAGCCCTTGGCCAGTAGTGGTTGAGCCTGTCGAGCAAGTTGAGACGGTCCAAGGAGTCCAACCAGTCCTTGTGGGGATCGTAGGCGGGTTTGGGCGCCTGGGGCCGCTTGCTGTACACCAGGTACAAGGGATAACGGCTGAAGGGGTACGTGGTGTGGAAGATGCTTGGTTCACGCTTCATGACCCTGTCGATGTGATCCCTCCAGGCTGCGTCGGCGTCGAAGGGTTTCGGCTTGCTCACGTGGAACACTACAGTCCAAAACAAACCACATTAGCAACATCAAAACTCCCATCCTCTTATTGGGAAATACAATTTCGAAAATACCCAGAATTTAAAAATTTAGGAAAGAAAACAACATCAACGCGTTGGAAGATCTCATCCACTTGGAACCTTTCAATGTCACCTTGAACAGGATTTCTTGAGCGGCATGCATTTTCTATACTTATCTCTCAGATAAGGATAACGTGCAACTAATGATGTTTCTTGTTGTTTAATGTTAAGGAGAGCAAACAGCAAGTGAGTTTGGCATATGGCATCAAATTATAAAAGAATCTACGCTAAAATTAAAATGATCTCATTCTTGGGTGTTAGTATTAGTGGGTTTCGGATGCGCCAATGAAACTTACCATCCGTTGAGAAGCTTTCAGTCAAAAATCCTCGGAGCAAAAATCTCCGCGTCTTGCTTCCGTTCAAAATCAAAAATTGGATCACAAAAATGTACGAATTCCGTGTTGGAGTTGAGGGGCTTCAACGTTCGTTTGGTGCATGATCATGAAGATGATGAGAGGGTCAATTATATCAAATAAGAAGCAAACAAATCGCCCTGGCAAATGCTGGAGTTATTTGTGGTCAGAAGAAAGCTTTGAGAGAAATTAATCGGTGACACTGAATCCAAATATGCGGGCTTAAATTAGAGATAGAGATTTTTCGTGAAGATTAGTTGCGCCTAATGACGACATTTGTTGTTAAAAATCACCAAATGTGTGTATTGTTTATAGCTCAAGCTTTTGCTGGGGCATTTGCCGCCTCCATCAACATTTTTCTCGTGAATTTTTGATCTCATCCCAAAAAGAGAAAACGGCAAGAAGTAAGTTTTTATTCGAAACACTCATAAGACTTAATCAGAATTGTATAAATAATTTTAAAATTATTTACATATTCAAAATCTACGTTCTGTTCTTAAATGATTATTACAATATTGTTTGTGTTTAGATATTTGTGTTTTTTATTGCGTTTTTGGCTGTTTTAGGCTAGAGATTAACGAGGAAACGAAGTCTAGAGTAAATAAAAATAGTTTTTATGTTGTAATCGCCCAATTACTTGATCGAATTGAGCACACTTGAATAGATCTTTCGATTAATTATTGCTTTATGGTTGAAGTTCTTGTTCTTGCTGACTGCTTTGTTGTTCGTATTGTTGCTGTTGTTGTTTAGCTTAGACGGTGTTGGTGAATTCACGATTGAGAGAGCAATTGATTATTGAGAGAACACAATGAGAAAATGTTTATAAAACGGCCGTTGTTATTATTACTGCAAAAAGAGGGCAAGAGAGAAAAGCAAGTTGTTTGAAAATTGAACGCTTTATCTTGTACAGAAAACACCAAACACTAAAATAGAGACATTGAAAACAACAGTTTCGGACAAGAACTTTTCAGTTTTGGACACTCACAGAAAATCATGTGTGAAATGATTGGCGAGAACTTGTCACCGAAATTATTCTGCAAATATTTGATTACCTACGACTCATATAATTAGTATTTAATTATAAGATTAACTTAATAGCTTAGAGACACGCTTTCCGATTGATCTTTTTGGTATTGAAACAGATAGACATCTTTGACTGATTGATCGATTGGGTACCATATCAACGTTTTTCTTTCGTTCGGCTTTCGGTTATTGTTTGCGATTGATTGATTGATTGGCTCGTTTGTCATTCGGCTGGTGGACGCCGCGCTCGTTGTTCTTGCGGTTATCGTCGATAATGATGGTTCGATAGATTTGGTTTGTTTGTGGGGTACAGCACTAACATTTAGCGTCTGGATGACTTACCAGGTCTGTACCTATCGAGGCTACCGTAGTTGTGAGGGTAGATCGGACGTGGCGAATAACCATAGGTATCACGATGAAGAGGATCGTATCTGTAGCCGGGAACGTGGATGCGTTCGGCAGCGTGGCTGGGGTCTTCGTAGATGGACTTGCCGTAGGGCCATGTCGAGGAGAACTCTGGGTAGTCCGACAGGGGCCTGAAGATGCTGGATGGGCGTTTGGTGTCATCGGCCCTGATGTCTTCGGAGCCTGCAAGCATCACCCCATAGCCAAGGGTTGTTAGCAAACTGCCCCATTTTGGGTGTGCCCCTTTCGGGGCATGGTGTTACCTTTGAGGGACCTGACGAAAGACTGCCAGAACTTGGCCTTCTTCGAGGCCGTCTCGTTGCGGCCGATCATCTCCAAGTGGCTCTTAAACATGTTGCTGCCTTACAGTGAATGTCTCGTTCGTCCTGTGATCCAAAAAATATCTCAATCAGTTGGAGTTGGTTGGTTGAAGGGTTGGGGTGTTGGGTGGTGATGGTTGGTTTGGTGGTGTCCCACGACCCAGCCGAACACTTTGGCTTCGTTGATGTGTAATGTGGTTCGGTGAATAACGTCCCGAGAGAGACGTGGGGCCGCACGCTCTAGTTTTGGCCGTCGAGGCCACCGTCGGCTAAAATTAGCGCCTTACTGAATTCCGGCGCGCACATTTCAATTTCGGCCCGTACACCAGCAATCCGCCCGACCGACGAATTGTGACGTCCACAATGCGTGTTGTACTTGTCGCGGGTATGATGCCCAAAATGTAGCGCCTGGTCGCTTGCTGGGTGGCTGCGGACGCGTCAAAAATAGGAATCTTGCATGGCGAATCGGGTCAGCTTGCTTGGTGGTTGCACGCGCACGTAAATCCGCGCCAACGCGTAATAAACCGACATAAATCAGCTGGGGACATTGGCAAATTTGTGTCAAGTGGACCGCATCTCTCAGGTGTCCAAGAAATGTCGCACCAATTTTGGCCCTCATCATCGATCCTGTTTGCCCATGTTTACTCGCTTGATGCCAAGTCAGCCATCAATATCAACAAATTGTTTATTTTTTTGCATGGTCCTTGAACTAATCTAGTTATTGATTGATCAATAACAAAAGGGTTGAATGAGTGGTAACAATATTCGATCTTGATGATGATGGCAGGAAACTTGGAACTCATGTAATTCAATCCGTGCGCGTGTGAAATTTGTTTGCTTGGTTATTTATAAAAACGCGATTTGTATACGCTGAAATGCGAAATTTTGCGTTTGGCTTATTGGGCATGGTCGACTATGATTTCGGCGCTTACGCCATCGCACGTAACTCTTTTTGGCACGCATCCACCACGCAACATCTCGTCATTCTGCACGCGCCGAAAGCGAACCGAAAAATGAGAAACCTTCCCAATCTTCCCACACATGTGTGTATTTTGTTGGCGAATTTTTGTGCGATGAGCCCACTTCTGAGTCCATCCAAAATATTGCACCATTGGACCACATCATTCACTTTCCTCCAATGCATCCTATGTTCTTTAAATATTCCAAGTGTATCCATCAATATTTATAACTTCCCATTTGAACTTTCATAGAATCTTGTTAGTGCCTTGTAAATTTTCAATGTTTCTGAAGTCAAAACAAAAGTGGACCGAAATTAATTTTGTTGGGGATGAGTCAAATGTGCGTTGGCTTTGTTTGGCGAACATTTTTGGACATCCGGACGCACTTTGTGTGCGACAGAGGCCCCGAGGTCCGGGGCCTAACAAATAGGGCAAACGTCCCAAAATAGCCACCATCCTATTATAGATCGGCATGATACGATTGCGGACGGACGGACGGACGCACGGACACAAAACGGACAAAAAAGTCTCGGAGAAGTCATGTTACAATAGGCTCGACACAAGCCCATCATTAAACTCCAAAGTTATAAATAAACTTCAAGTACTTCTATTACAAAATTGAACTAGACCAAAATTTTCAGAGGAAATTTTGAAGTGCTAGCTTTGAACACTATAAGCGTATTGGAAATTGAATCAAAAGTTGCATTTTGCTGCAAAACCCATTTAGCACTATGTCATAATTGGCAAACTTGTTACGCAACAAGTGGATAAATTGTTGGGCACACTGCACACTCGCATGCGATCCAATTTGCCTGCCTTCCAATTGGCCGAAAGTGAAAGCAAAGAACGTACTTACTCAATCGTAGGATGAGGGCACAAGTAACTAACCACCAAGCAGAATGGTACAGAATGGTAAACTCAAAGAACAACAATGCAACATTTTGTTTTAACTTCGTTGATGGTGCACTTTTCTAGATGGTTACCGCTTTCGTAGGTCTCAGAATTGATGGTTGCGCTTTCGTGTTGTTTAAGATGTTGTATGAGGTGTCTTGTTATGAGTGCGGATTGATTGGGTTGGATGCAGAAATGAGTGTTTTGGGGGAGCTTACTAACCAAATGTGTTCAATTTGCGAGTCGTAAGCGGCGACTGGCGAGTTCGGTACTAAGAGCGTTTACAAGTAGGCACCGGGACGCCGATGTGCGACGGCACCGACGCCGTCCAGGTCGGCTTCGTGGGGGCCGGATCCCCAACACATGCGAGCACCACGTCATCCAGCCATCGGAGGCGGTGGATTTCGAAATGGTTGTCGTACACGTGCAGGTGCATGTGTGGGTTTCGGGGAATGGAGGAACGCGCCTTCAACGGCGATCGTGGAGGCGGCAGCTCATTGTTTATAACGCCATTCATGGTGTATTATATAGTTCTTCTTGGCACGCAACCGGACGATATTATCTTTGCGTTTCATCAGTCCTCATAAGCGCTCATATTCGCGATTCATGCACTTTTATTGAGAGATTCGTTGCAGATCCACATCCTTTATGATTATTTATTGAGAAAAGTGAGTTTAGTTTCAGAATTTGGTACCAGTTTCTTCAGATATATTTGATGAGGCTTTAGGGGTTACAGGAGTTTCTGAAAAATAAAATTTGGTATAGCACGAAAACCAAAATAAAATTCTTAAAATCGTTTGAGTTTTCATTTATGGTATTTTGACGAAAAAATAACATTGGTTATGGTCCAGAATTTGTGCGTAACTCAGAAACACGCGAACCTGAAAAATGGGATCCTGAAAAGGCAAAATGTTCAGTTTTTTTCGCTTTTTTAACTGCTTATTACTTTTTAACCATTACATCAATTAAATTAAACATAGAACCAAATTGTAGGTTTTGATGAGCACTTTCCAAAAATGTATGGGTTCATGCACTTTTGGTAAGGAAGAGACCAGAAATCGCATTCGAAGAAAAAATTCCAAAAAAAAAAGTTTGTTGCGAAAAAAATGATATGAAATTCTTAAAATCACTCGAGTTTTAAAAAGTTTTCATATCTCTGGAACTAATGGACCGATTTGGATNGATATGAAATTCTTAAAATCGCTCGAGTTTTCAAAAATTTTCATATCTCTGGAACTAATGGACCGATTTGGATGATTCAAAGGGCATTTACCATATTTTGACGAAAAAATAACATTGGTCGTGGTTCCGAATCTCTGCGGAAATCGGAAATACCCGAACCTGAAAAACGGGGTCCTGAAAATGCAAAATTTTCGCTTTTTTTCGTACTTTTAACTGCGTATAACATTTAAACGACTCGACCAATTAAACTATAGTTAGATTCAAATTGTAGGTCTTGATGAGCACTTTTCAAAAATCTATAGGTTCATACCCTTTTGGCCATGGGGAGAGCAGAAATCGCGTTCGAAGAAAAAAATTGAAAAAAAAGTTTGAGCGAAAAAATCGATATGAAATTATTAAAATCGCTCAAGTTTTCAAAAATTTTCATATCTCTGGAAGTAATGGACCGATTTGGATGATTCAAAGGGCATTTACCATATTTTGACGAAAAAATAACATTGGTCATGGTCCCGAATCTCTGCGGGAATCGGAAATACCCGAACCTGAAAAATAGGGTCCTTAAAATGCAAAATTTTCGCTTTTTTTCGCACTTTTAACTGCGTATAACTTTTAAACGATTCGACCAATTAAACTAAAATTAGAACCAAATTGTAGGTCTTGGTAAGCACTTTCCAAAAATCTATGGGTTCATGCCCTTTTGGCCAAGGGTAGACCAGAAATCGCGTTCAAAGAAAAAATTTGAAAAAAAAGTTTGTAGCGAAAAAACCGATATGAATTTCTTAAATTCGCTCAAGTTTTCAAAAATGTTCATATCTCCGGAACCAATAGGCCGATTTGGATGATTGAAACGGAATTTACCATATTTTGATGAAAAAATAATATTGGTACTGGTCCCGAAACTGTGTGGATCTCAGAAATACCCTAACTTTCGAAATGTGGTTCCTAATATGCAAATTTTTTCGCTTTTTTCGCTACTTTCAAACGCGTTATTTCTTCGAAATGAAATGCAGGAAATTTATGAAAGGGAAACATTTGAAGTCGCTTTATTAGGAAATATGGTATTTAAAAAAATTTATTAGTTTCAAGTTGTTCAAATTTGTTAAGCATTCAAAGCTTGCACTTGAAAACATCAGAAAGAAAATATGAAAGTTGGCTACAACATAGAAATCAATCTTTGAAAGAATGTGTGACTGTCATCATCTGGTCGATTAATTCCGCAATTAATTGGTCGGCTAAATTCATTAGAAAATCGCGCATGGTGAACGCTATTTTTAGTTTCGAGTGCGACGATTTAGAGTGCAATGCTGCCCATTTGGTGAAGCATTAAGTGAAACTCAATCTAAATTTACTTTTAGAACCCAAATCCGAACTCTTCGTCCGTTTCAGGTGTGATTTGCACGCGAATGAACGGCGCATTTCGGGAGCGTGAATGCACGCAAAATTCGGACGCGCGCGCAAATTTTCAAAATGGCCAAGGTTAGACGTATTTATTTTCGTACAACCCACATTATTGAATAACGCTGGTGGCAATGAGCAAAATCAAAACGTGCGCAACGCAACGCGGAATATTTTTCAAACTCTAGTTACTTTTTCAAAAATACTTTGTTTATATTTAACAATGAGACAAATATATCTTGTCTCTTTGGACTGGATTTATTGCTTTGATTTGCACACCTCACACTTCTATGAACATAACTTGATTCTGAAATTTTCAAATAATTATTCAAAAAGTAAGTTGAAAAAAATCAGTACTCGTGCAGACCAAAAATGGTTTTGAAATCTTCCAGACATTGAACAACAACAAAAATACAATTTTAATGTCTCAAATAACATCTGGAAAGCAAATAAAGCATTTATCCAAGAAAAATAATGCTTCTAGTAAAATGCATGTCACTGAATGCAATATCGTCATTTCGTACATACATAAAAGCATTTTAATGCCTGCTTCAACGCAAAAACATTAACGAAAGCAATCTATTTTCGCGATCTGCGATGGCAATTTGCAAAAAACCACAACACAAACATGAAATGACTCGAAAAATTGTGCACCATAATACATCATCATACGAAATATGAAATAAACTTCCAAAATAGATTGAGAACCAATGCAGAAAAATTAACGCTCCCCGCAAATGATACGCTTTAATGTGACACGAACCATTAATAATTCGACGAGGTCTTGAGAAAGTCGCAATTTTTCTCCCAGTTTTTTCACAAAACGTCGACACCTAGATATTTGCTCCTGTTATAAAACAGGATGCATCATTCGATATTTTTATTTCTCTTGCATCGTAGTAGACTATTTATTTATGCCGGTTGTTTATTACTGTTTTTCTTTTCTAACAGCAAATCCCATCGACATTGGACGCAATCTCGAAAGAAAAAAATACATTTGCCAAAAATTTCAGTGTTATTAATAACAACACGAAAATGATTCAGGAGCAAACGTGGGATCTCATCATCGATACAATTCTGACCTCATTTTCGTGACCTATATCAATCCAAAACGAGAATTGAGGATGTTCCACAGAACCAATTAACAGATTGTTGCATGATTCACTTTCTGTAGTATCCTTGTGGTGAATTATTGAATCCCTGAGCTTTTGCTCGTGTTTTGAAAACGCGTGAATGAATCTAGTAGCGAATTGTTTGTCATTCACACACAATTAATTTGGATTGCATGCGCTGCATGTTTGCACCCCTTTTAACACCGCGTTTCGTTGGGTGGGTTTTTGGGTTCCCAGTGTGACCTGGAATTGCAGACTCGAAGGTCAAATATTGATGTAAAGTGCGCGTGCAGGGGACAAATGTTTGACCAATTTTTACGAGCGTTCCACAACGAGAAGTCAATGGGCGAGTGAGCAATGTCACTCTTGTGGGTTGGTTGGCAAAATGTTGGACAAACATTGACCCACACATCTACACGTGTGTCTAAATACATAGTCATTTTTCTAGAAACATCAACATTCGGAATTTTATTTGATGCAGTTCTTCCTAAGATATTCAATGATAGATTAGTTGAGGTTTTATGTAAAAAAACTGTTTATAAATTACGAATTTACTTCACTTCAAATAATAATTTATGAAATAATGTATCAGAGAATGAAATACTTCTTAAAAAATAAAAATCAGATAATTAGTTTTGAAGATATTTAAATTTTAATATGCGTATAATGAACAATTAAGAGTACGGTGCTTAAAAAAGTGACTTATCCAAATTTCGTTTGATTGAAAAGTAACTTAAAAACCAGTAAATTTTATGCTTCAAATTAACGAAAAATGTTTTAAAACATGCAAATTATGTTCGGGATTATATAATTTCGCAAAATCTTAAATAGAAGTGCATCAAATATGCAAAAATATATATTTTTTGTTATTTAGACAGTAAATTAGCAAATAAAAAGCAAAATGTCTGACAATTGGAGTTAAATAATTTATCAGAGAGTAGAATACACCTTAGAAAATTAAAATTGAACAATTAGTTCCAAAGATATTTAAATTTTAAGACGCCTAAATTGGCAAACTAAAAGTACGGTGCTTATAAAAGGGCAAAATAACTTAAAAATACTAAAATTTATTCTTCAAATTATCGAGAACTGTTTGAAAAGTCGCAAATTATGTTTGCAATTATACAATTTCCCAAAATCATAATT
Organism: Aleochara sp. GC000083; assembly: GCA_030264555.1. NCBI lineage: Eukaryota > Metazoa > Arthropoda > Insecta > Coleoptera > Staphylinidae > Aleochara > Aleochara sp. GC000083. The sequence continues at coordinate 18,362 of JARJDZ010001284.1, forward strand.
AGAAGAACATCAAATAGGTTAAAATATAGATTTTTTGTTATTTTGACAGTAAATTAACAGGTAAAAAGCATAATATCTGACAGAAGGAGTTAAATAATTTATCAGAGAGTAAAATACTTCTTAGAAAATCAAAATTGGTCAATTAGTTCCAGAGATAGTTCAAATTTAATACGCGTAAAATGCCCAACTAAGAGTACGGTGCTTTGGAAAAAGTGACTTATCCCCAATATCATTTTCCTGAAAAATAACTTAAAAAACAATAAAATTTGTGCTTCAAATTAACGAATTATGTTTGAAAAGTTGTAAATTATGTTCGGAATTATATAATTTCGCAAAATCATAAATAGAAGAGCATCAAATACGCTTAAATATAATTTTTCCTTATTTTAATGGCAAATTAGCAGGTAAAAAGCATAATATCTAGCAAAAACAGTTAAATAATTTATCAGGGAGTAGAATACATCTTAGAAAATAAAAATCGGATAAATAGTTCCAAAGATATTTAAATTTTAAGACGCGTAAATTGGCAAACTAAAAGTACGGTGCTTAAAAAAGTGACTTATCCAAATTACGTTTTCTTGCAAAATAACTTAAAACCCAGTAAAATTTATGCTCCAAATCAACGAAAATTGTTTGAAAAGTCGAAAATAATGTTTGAGATTATATAATTTCCCAAAATCGTATGTAGAACATCAGATATCCCAAAAAATTATGAAATATCTTGGAGTCGTTCCTACAACCATCATAAATTGCTAATTTTTTGCAATGGAACTTCTCTTGGAAGCTCATGTCTAATTTATGCACTCGATGAAAGCTATTTTTAAGGCATTTCGCACAGCAGGTTGCACTAGAATTTCATTTATTTGTCCAAGCAACAACAATATTTATGCATTTTTGTTATTTCGAGCGGCGTTGAAAAACGAGAAAGCGAAACCGACTTCGACTTTGAAGTTTCCGTCGGTCGAGAACGAAACGGATGCAGTTGCAAACTTGAAAGTCGATTGCATCCATCGCATTTCCGCGCCGGAATCCGCGCATTTGAGTGCAGACATGCATGTCTCGAGGGGACTCGCGATTGGAAAACTGCTCACCCAAACTTTGGAGCGGGAAAATCCGCCGATGATCCCCCATGTGTGTGCGTGGGTGGGTGCTCCTGGCAAATCCGGAACTCGTCTCCGGACATTATTCGATGTTTACGGCGCGCTTCCGGTCGCGGGGCACTCGTGCATACAAAGGATGCGTTTGACATTCATCACAATGGAAGCATCAGATTCGCTCGTCTGCCTCTTGCGAAACTTTCCGACAGCATACATCTTTCAGCTTTGCATTATATCGATTCGCTACATTCAGACCAACCTGATAAATCCCAGAAATAGATTGATTTTATCGATGAGAACCTTCAAGGAATCTGAAGTTGAAAATTCACTTGGAAATTGAATTTTTCGAATATTCCCTGATCTGAACTGCAGGAAGAATGGAAATGGTGTGAAGGCGCTGCCGACGCGTACGTGGAAGTGACGTGTTAGAGGCGTGCGTTTCCCTTTCTTCCTTCCGGTGGTGCACCAATGGTGGCCGACCGGGAATCAAGGTATCCATGGCAACGAGGGCGCTTTTCCAACGGGCGCTTTTCTGGGAGCTGCGTCGCGCACACGGGAATACATTCACGCATACAGAGAACTCCGATTAGCACCCTAAAGTTATTACCCCTCCAGGAACATGCGACACCCCTCCTGAAAGGGCTCTTTCTTCGGGCGCTTCCGGTGCACACCTATTCGTGAAAGGTGATTTCTTGGGGAGTTTAGTGGATGAAGTATTTCATCCAGAAATGGGGATTGAGTTGCGCAGTTGACAGGATGTACGATGCTCTTGGCTATATATTGGGTTTCTGGATTGTTCCAGAATTTCAGATTGTTCCCATTTTTGGAATGGTTGCAATTCTTTGAGGTGCTGAGAGTAGATAGATAAAAATTTAATTCCAAAAAGCAGATTTGATATTGAATTCATCCTTTTTGTGCCAGGAAATGTATATTTAGTGAACCATGAATTCATTGTATTTATCAATAATTTTATGATGTTAGTAAAGACATAAAAGGTGATGGAAAACTATCGCAATAAATATCAGTGGGATAGAATTTATGAGGATATCAAATCAAATCAGACGAAATCAGACGTCAAATGAAATGAAATCATTCGTTTTTAGGGGGCAAACGCCCAAAAAATAGGAAAACTTTTCCTCCATTCTTCCATTGGATTCAATTACGAGGTTCAATAATAAATGCAAGAGATGCATTTCTTTCACAACATTTGCTTCGATTGAATCCAAATAGAATGGGAACAAATGAAAATGAAAAAGTTGCCAACTTATTGATCCATTTTTCTCATATGTATATGTTTGTATAAAATCCTTAAATATTCCACCAAAAAGCTCAATCAGAAGTAGACAAAAACTAGTTTTAATGGACTTGATGATCAGAAATATCCCATTATCCATCTATGAATATAGAGCTCACTTATTGATGTTCGATGTCGATGAGATTAGCTGATAGTGTAGTTAATAGCTGTAGCTGGTGTTCGACTGGCACGTGACCGCACGTTGGCCACCACCCAGAAAACCATCCACCCCCTCAAAGAACATTAGAACACGATATCGGTTATAAATTATGATCGGCGTTAATAGCGCAATTGTAGCAAGTCATTTTCATGTGTTTTGGCCTTCTGATGATGTCCACCAACTCCTTACACCCATCGAACCATACGTTCTTGTAGTATCTGCCCTAGTTAGTGACCCATGGTGATAATGATGAGTGATGAGTCTTTAGTGATTTTACATTTTCATATTTTCGTATAACTATAAATTTCTGTGAACAATTTTTGCATTCAGTAATTCTTCGTTTTGATATTGCTACCAAATAACTCCCAGAAACGATAACCGAAAAAAATCATTCCTCCTGAAAATATTGCAACGACTTTTCAGTTTTTTTTCCACTCTTCCTGGAATCGATTCCTGCCATTAATGGACGCTTCCGTTATGAATTATGGTCTCATCTTTCTTTCTTTGTTCGTCAAATCACTATCGTGCAATTACCGGTCGTTGGTGGAAGCGGCGCGTGCCGTCAAAGTGAAAAAACGCATTATTGCCCTAATTGCGATCAAGACAATCCGAATCGAAATCATGCACGCCATCAACCACCGAAGGAAGACTACAACAAAAAATTGAAATACAATTGCACGAACATTTTTTTCGGAGGGCTTTTCTAAGGGAAATCTATTGTTATCCAATTGTTACTCAACATGAAGAGGTAAATGGAAAGGAAATGCAATTATCTTCGGCGCGATAATCCTTAAGTCGATGCTCTGTCGACTTAAGCTCAAGTTAACCGTTCGCATTCAACGTGCACAAATAAACGATTAAAACGCGCCTTTGTACGGTATTCACCATTCACGAAGAAGTTCCTCTTCTTTCATTCCGGCCAAGAATTCTTCGTTGTGGAGTTGCATTGTTGGTGAGGTGCGAACGCAGAAAAAATCACCCAAAACCATCTTAAACAGATTAAAAGTGAGGATTGCAATTCGTCGATGCTGAAGAGCAAAAAATTGCCAAAATTCAGACTAATCTGATTTCGTTTTTTTGATGATGACATTTTTGTGTGGCAAGAATGAAGGAAAATTATGTAATTGATACATCAACGATGGAGGAAATTGTTCGCGAAGTTTGAGATTGCGGTTATTTATTGCGATGACGGTATTATTGTTCGTTTGGTGGCAGATTCGCCAATATTTGGACAATGTACAAATGTGGAAATTTGGAATTGCAAATTGAATCGTACGACGTAAACACCGAACTGAAAGACGTCATAGGAGAAGACGAGTTTGCACGTATCGCTTGCCAAAACAAAGCCGTATTTTACACAAAACGCGTGCAATATACATTTCGCATGCACCAAACTACGTTTCAAGTACGTGTATTTGTGCATTGAATTCGACCGATTTGTATTTTGCAAACTATATTTATTGGCAATTATATTTGGGTTTCATACGGATATAATTTGGAATTTTTAATTCCATCATTAAATTGAAAAATGAATTTCAAGTGAAGAAAATCTATCTCTTCGGAAAATATCGAACAAACGAATTTTCATGGTAGTTTCAAGCAGTAACAGGGACAATTTTTCCCGGACCCTGATGACTTCTAGTTTCACTTCCAATCATGAGCATACACGCATTGTTTCTTTCTCTGGCGTGCGCTTTTATTGATATGAAGCCTTGAAGCGAGCACCATGCTCGTATAAATCTTCAGAATTTATGGCAGAATGCGCAGTTTTCCCTTCGAACTGGTAAAAACTTAAAAGAGACGATGAACGACTGCCTCGCGAAGAAGTAAGAAAGCTTCAGGATGTATACAAACATATGGAATGGAATGAAATTGTTGGAGGAATGGTCACGAACATCAAATAATCGTGGGATTCGCATTGGAAACAAACAGCTGCTTGCAATAAACTTGAAGGTGTTACAATGTTATAAATTATAAAATAGTTTCTTATGTAGTAGTAGCGTGTTTTCATTTGCTATAGTAATATCTGGTTGATTTGTTTGTAGTAGTGATACTTAGTACTTTGGTTTCATTGAGTTGGTAACACTAACATTGATTTCAGAAAGAGTCATTTGAGAAAATTAGCGATAATGATTAAAATAATACAATTTGGACCTTTCAATTCAATCCAGACTTCAGAGAATTTGCGAGAATAGTCGGGAAATACCAAAGGACCCATAAATTTGTCTTCTGAAATCTTCACCATTGAATTTGGACAAGTCTGGCCAGACATTCTGACGCCAAGTTTTCTCACTTCTTCCTCCATGGTTCGTCTTCTCACCTCATTTCATTTCCCAGCCTTTCATTACTACATTTCATACCTCTCTCAATTCGTACCTTCTTTTCTCATCGCGTCCCTTTATTTTCGTTACTTATTTGCCCCTCGTAGATTTTCGCCCGAAGCTCATCGAGACGCAAGTCGAATCCAGCAGCAAAGTCCCAGTTCGTTGGACGACGACGACGTCGACGAAATAGGATTAGAACTTTTCTAATCTCATTTGGCTGACACGCTGCGCTGCTGGGACAATCGGACCGATGCCCAAACAAATTTGCGTCTAATTTATTGCAGATTTCTTTCTTGGGGCAAATCCTCCGCCAGCCGTGACGAGCATCGTCAAGCAGTTTGCCAACCAATCGATTTTTCAATTGCGAACGTAATCAATTTGGCGCACGATTAATCATTTGCTGGCGTGGGCCTTCGAAAGCAAATAGGATTTTTGCGATTGCAAATTAATATGGAGCGATCGGGACGTTTCCGGCACCGGACATTCGATCCGGAAGTGGATCATCGTTTCGTAGTTACCCTCTAAAATCGAATGATACTCTCTGGAGTTGTCGGGTTTACCAACCCCAAGTTGGTTGATATAAATCATTGACGAGTCACCAGAAACTCGAAATTTCAATTCGACTCTTCTTTTGAAATTTTGCAAAAGTCTCAATGGAATTTTTAGCGTTCTTGGTGTCTTTGTGAATTGTGCAATTGCTTCACCGACGAAGGATAATTAAATCAGGTGACAAATGCGTTCTGCCCACTTGAGGTCACAATGACCGTAAAGATCCTCAAGCAAACACACATCAGAGTTTTCTCTGCTTGTAAATTTGGAATATTATTTTTGCGGTCACGCCTGTGGTCTTCTCATGGGGCATTCTTTGTCGGTTCATTCACGTATCCGAGTTCTTCATTCATAATTCATTTGGGCACTTCTTCTTCTTCTTCAGCGGCCGACGTTCTCGAAATCTCAGTGGAAGGCATTTTCATTCATCGACCACCCACTCTTCATTCATGTTCTCATCCGTGTTTTGAACGACATCGACAAATATTATTATGCATTGACGCTCTTTCGTTGTTGGACGCATCCAGCCAAAGAAGCTGATGCTCACTGAATGACGTTTTGTTGGCATTTAAGACGCCCTGAATGCAATGCAACTCATCAGATATGTAAGTGGTCTTTGGGGACGCTGGAGTAGAAATATTTGCAATACAAAAAAATCAATCAACTAATTGGAATAACCCGCCCCTCGAGTTCCATTCGACAATCTGTTTCCACTCGCTGTGGATGCATTCACAAATTTTCGTGTTTTCCTCCCCAAATTTCCCCCTGAATGGAAAAAACGCACAGTCGATACAAGAACATAAAACCAGAAGCGATAATACTTCAGCAACATTAGCTAAACAAGTCTGATTTATGGTCGATGCCTCTCGGACAACAAAACGTTATTATCATCGAGAGCATATCTGGATGGTATCCACGTTTCTGGGAGGGTTGACGGGGCAGTAGCCGAAGAATTTTTCATGGACATAAAAAAGCCCTCAACGGTCTCAACTCATAGCGCTGAGTATTTGTTGTGGAAATGCAATGAAAAGCATCAATGAGTGAATGAGTCGAAAAAACGAACGACGTGGTGGAAGCGACAACGATTTGGACCGTCCGGCCGGACGAAAATTAAGCGGGATTAGGGGCAGTCGACAATCTAAAAAAGGGCGGCAAAAAAAGGAAGCGGAAAAATAAATAAGAATTGTGCGTACGTCCAAGACCGGAGGCAATCAAACTCCATCCGAGATGTCTGATGCACACTTATATGTATACAGGGTGTATACCCAAGGTCCAATTACACTTTCCAAAATTTTCATATCCCTCTCATCTTCTGATTTTCCCACCTCTTCAATTTCTTCTTTCTGATAGCCCTAATTTTCATTTTTGGCAATAAAAATCTATGATATTGTTTCTGGTTTTAGAGAGATTTTTGAAGACCTCTGGGCTTGTAATAAACCTGAATTGAGAAGACATGCGAGGAAAGTGTGTCGTTAATATAGAAAACAAGTTGCCTTTCGAGACGAGTCCCATCGTCTCGAAAGGAGTGATCATCAAGGTCCAGATCTCAATAGTTTCGGGCAGAAGAATTGTTCCATCAGTGACCACCCCCGATCTCAGCTGGAAACGACAAATGCGTCGATGGCAAATCACAACCCGGGAGAAAACTCTTGAATTTTATTACATCATCCATGCGTCCGAGACTTGAGCATTCGAGACAGGAGTCGAGGAGTTCTTCAAGAGAGTTGAAGGAGCTGTGCTTTTCTGTCCGGTTCTCATTTGCGTTTTACGATAGGGAGGAGGATTCGCCTTCAGGAGGAGTCGGAATTATTGATCGAGGATCTAGGCCATGGTTTCAGCTCGCCTTTTGCTGGTCTCAATTATGTAGAGTGCATTGCATATATCAAGACTTTGACATTTCGTAGAAACAACAATTTTCCATTATATTCATGCTACCAGAAATTTAGCGCGGTAAATGTACGACAGAAGAGAAAACACCTTCAGAAAAATACAAAATTTTCACATTTTTTCGCTTCTTTAATTGCGTATAAATAACGATTGCACCAATTAATTAATTAAATTTAGAACCAATTTGTAGGTCTTGATGAGCACTTTACAAAAATCCATGGGTTCATGCCCTTTTGTTAATGGGATGAGCAGAAATCACGTTCAAAGAAAAAAATTGAAAAAAAAGTTTGTAGCGAAAAAATCGATATGAAATTCTTAAAATCGCTCGAGTTTTCAAAAATTTTCAGAACTCTGGAACTAATGGACCGATTTGGATGATTCAAAGGGCATTTACCATATTTTGACGAAAAAATAACATTGGTCATGGTCACGAATCTCTGCGGGAATCGGAAATATCCGAAGCTGAAAAATGGGGTCCTGAAAATGCAAAATTTTCGCTTTTTTTCGCACTTTTAACTGCGTATAACTTTTGAACGATTCGACCAATTAAACTAAAATTAGAACCAAATTGTAGGTCTTGATGAGCACTTTCCAAAAATCTATGGGTTCATGCCCTTTTGGCCATGGGGAAAGCAGAAATTGCGT
>JARJDZ010001286.1:0-13381 GCA_030264555.1 Aleochara sp. GC000083
TTGTCAGGCGTGACCACGCAGCTGCAAGGAAGGATGCATCTGCATCCTGAATTCCAATACTCTGCAGCTCGTTTCCACGAGGAACGTCAGCGTGTCATTTAGCTGATGACTATTGCTGTCGGCTGCAAGCGAATGGACGTGCGAATTCTGTGTGCGTGCATTGTGTTGTTCGTTGCTTGCTTGCGCATTTGCGTTCGTTGCTGGTTGGCGTGCAATATGCCGCCATATTACACCACTGTTCATACTGATGACGAATGATGTCACTTATCCGTGCTCGGTGACATTACTCTTGTTTTTCTTATTCCGCTGCCATCGGATTTGCAGTGTTCCTTTGTGAAGTTTTCGCGTGCTTGCACGTCATATGTTATATCAAGTGCTAATTTATTACATCTCAGCGAGTATTTATGTGATACACGAATGGGGAATGTGGGAATTAAGTAGGTCGAATTATATGTGGATTTTAATGGGGGTTGGAATGAAAATTGTAGGATTTTATGAAGCATGGTTACAAATAAGTTGTAATAAATAGTTCTAGAAATAGTTTTTGGAAATCTTTCAAGGCTCCTATTGGTTTTATAAGAATTTCTGGAATATGTCTTGAGGGATTGAACAGGAAGAAGACTTTCTCTTCGAAATTTACATTCAAAAAGTTTTGAAACGAATAACAGTGATGTTAGTTTATCAAAACAACATCCAGAAAATGAGATTTTTAATATTGTGTTGTATATTCTATGTTTTCTTGACTCAGTCACTTTTTCTGCCCAATTTTGCAATTTTTTCTCAGAGTTGAAGACTATTGAAGATTATTTTGTCGTTCATTGTAAACAAAAACTTTTTTATTCTTCTATTTTTCGGAATTTTTGTTGGTTTACTTATAATCGTTAATTTATAGTATTATAATAAATTTATTCCGAAAAACAAACCAATAACACATAATAATAATAGATTATAAGTGTGACAAATGTCAAATTATAAATGATTCATACATAAATTTGACGAGTTTATTAAAGCATTTTGCACACGTGTAATATACGACATTTTATCTTACTGGAGAAAAGTTGATACAATGTTCCAAGAAGCAACAAAATCCAAAATTACTTCCACTATTTTTGATATGACATTTCAAATGTCACAATTAAATCGTCAGAATTTCGTTTGAACTGGCACATTATGATTATGTTTGCCAAACCTTAAAATCTTGATACCATAGTAACAATAGCACTTTATTTTGTGAGATGTCATTCATTTCTCCCACTTGTAGAAAAAAAAGTATTCATTTTTGCCACTTGTAGAAAAATGTACGTCACTGATTTGACAAGTGAAAAATATTCAATTTTTGTCACTATAAACACGCTTAGGAAATGCAACATTATACGTTCCAGTAAGATAAAATATATCAATTGATATTTTGACTGAAAATACCTTCGCTATAAATGAAAATATCCAGAATTTTGCTCTTTTTCGAATGGACTAAAAAATAAGTGGTGTTATATGTGTGTTATTCTTTTGTTTTTCTGAGTACATATCCTAAAATTAGAAATTAATATCCATACGTCTATCAAATCTGTACATAACAAAACATACATTGGAATGTTAATTATGCAGAAATCCAATTCTGAAACTCTTGGAAGCAGCCATTTAATAAACGCATGTCTTGGAAATAAATTACTCACTCAGCGAATGTAAATGCATTTGCTGAGTGTTCGGCATTGTTGGTGCGCGAATCGAATAATCGAAGCTGCGGTTTACCTCCCATGGTTATATATTCACAGTCGAATGCTACTCATTATAATATAGCTGTTGCCGCCACCGCAGGTACTGCCAGCCCCACAAGCCGCAACACACCACACATATGATAAGTGTAATACCTTCATTTCGCCTAACTATGTATCTATCGATCTATCTTCCGATTGACTGGCTTAATCACGAATGCACGACGCTAGCAGTACATCCACGATGATAATGAAATTATTATGGATTTTCAATGAAGCACAAGGAAAGTTCTGGCTTCTAGGTGAATTGATTTCAACGGGTTGCAATATTCAGGTATCCATAGATGCATACATGATATGGGTTTGGGGCAGTTTCAAGTTGCGGTTTGGTCTAATGAGCATATCGCAGGTGTTTATCATTTGGAGTAATTAGTTTTGGGCACTCAACTTTACTGAATAACAATATCATGAATGCATTAGTAGACCATAGGTTAGTTATAGGCGAGTTTTAGGCGAGATTCTATGAGTGTAGACTTCTTTGTTTTGTCTTTATGATATTTGAAATGCCTTAAATCATTCTAAGGTTTTGTGGTACCAAAAGTTCCTAGATTCCTATAGAGTAGGATTTTTCTTTTCTAAGATTCTTGGATGTGTTGGATGACTTCCCTGGTTTAAATAGATAGAATATGCCGGTTCTAGATCAAAGTGCTCATCTACTACATTTTCATTCATCAGAACAACTTAATTTTTTGTAAACTTACCAAATGATGAGTAGCTATTTGAAGGGTATTATGAGTCTACTCTGTTTTGTATTACAATAAAATTAAGAAAGTTGAAGCACCTTAGCGCATTTTATGGTATCAATTTCTTACCAGAACCATCATATTGGATTCCATCATGGTAGGTTTTTTTCTAGAAACCTTTGATCTGTTAGATAACTTCCTTGAAAATCGATGTATGAATTATTGCTTCATTCATTTCGACGTGATTTAAATAGTTAGAATATGCCGGTTCTAGATTAAAGTGTATATCTATCATATTCTCATCCATTAAGGCAGGCAACTTAGATATTTTTATAATTACCAAATGTTAGTAATAATTTTGGAAGAGGTCACTAATCAATTGCAAAAACAACGGGATTGCCCATAATTATAAACATTTCTTCTAATGGGTCTATCAACAGATCTAAGACTTCCAGGACAGAAGCAACCAATCATGATTGAATGGATCACTTTGTATTTCTGGTAATAAATAAGATAGATACCTTAAAATATCCTATGGTACTCTAAGTATCTTCAAGATACTTGTAACAAGATAACAAAACAGCTTGAGTCATAAGATCCTTCAAAATTGATATCATCTATAAGGATGGTACATGTGAGCCTAGTTCAATTGGAAACAAAGACATGAGAGTTTGTTATGGTTTACTAATACTTTTGACCACGTTTTCTAAAATTTATCAAAAAGTTAACTTTTTTAATTAATATAGTTTCAGATTTGTCAAGATGTTCAACGCTTTCTCTAAGTATTCTAAATATATATTGTTAGGTCATCACCTCTCTAAGAACATTCATCTCCTCAGGTCAACCCCTTATAAGACCTGCCCTCTATAATGTCATCTGTGGTGTGATCTTTGAAGATCTCTTGATTTTTAAATAATATATTGGTATGATTACCAAAAAAGTTCAAAAAGTTAAACACTCTTGTAGCTACCACAAACAAATCCAAGACAATCCTTCAGTTGGACTTTAACAGTATCAAAAACTGTACATTCAATTGCTTATAATCATCTTGTCAAACAATTCCTCTCATATATCTTTTTAACATCATATGTTACATGAACCACCTATGTCTAACTTCAAACCTTCATGCAATATGAACAAAAAAAACCTGAGACAAACCCACACAACCCAAAATTCCTCGGTAAAGCCCTTAGTCTTAGACCCTACTTCGTGCTTCTTGTTTGGCAACTTGAAACAATCGCCAACTGTAGGTATTTTTTGCCTTGAAGTACGCGTGTATTAAAGTAAACACGCTTCCCTTAACCGAAATATAAAACATGGCCGAGCAGCACCGCCTGATGAAAAACAACCCGTGAGGACTCAAGGAAGCACATAAATGTTTAGAGCATCCACCTTCAGACTTCAGAGCAGACTTGTTTGTAGCATTGTAATGTTCTTGGCGCGCTGCTGACGGGCGTGGGTGTTTCTTCTATTGGGGTTTTACCCGCTTCTTGTTCGCGTTTCATCTTTGCTTTGCACGTAATGAGCATCCGGTTTGTCTTTAGATCCTGCACGCTCGTCTCGTACTTTCCACGAGCATCGTTTTTATGCCCAACGAAAGGTCGTACTAACAAGTTTCACGTAATCCTATTTCAGGTTAGGATCTCGAGCTGTCTCTTTCGAAGAAAATCACTACTCGTTTTTTCACTTTTCACATCTCATCATGAATACTTGAATATTAATTATTTACTAATTGCATCCTAAATCCAACATGAAGTTTCTTTGAGAAATCATTAAGGTTGGAATTTCCAAAAACCACAGTTATTTTCAATTACATTGAACATTTTGGGCATTTTAAGTCCTCAAAGATCAAAGGAACCAAATTCCACGAAAGACAAATTGATTTGATTACTTTTTGGAAACAAACAATTCTTTGATATCATACTTAATTCTTTAGAAACAAATTAACAGACGTTTAAAGTATTTGAAAACAAAAAAGCAAACAACAATAAAAAATTCCTCATGGTAAGAAATCATTTTGCATTTTCCTCCCCCACGAAGATCATTTATCCTCTCTTATTTTTCCGTTTTTTTTTTTCTGAGACTGATTCGCCCCCTAAAATTTTCGCGAGCATTTAGTAACTCTTTACGGGTATTTACTTCAACGCTAACTCTATTTTATTCTTCCACCCTAACATCTTCATCTTCTTCCTGCTTCGCGCAACTTTTTTTGGGGGGCTGGTAGATAATTTCCCTTTGAACCGGACGTCGCTTTCCACTCCCAATTCCATTTGCATTTATCCGCGCTTACTTGATATCAGATTGCAGTGCTATTAATTTCAACAACACGAAGAAAAAATACGCAGCAGCATACAATTGTCCTCGAAATTAGTAAAGTTTCTCGAGTTTCCAAACTCGGAACCAAAGTAATGTGAAGCAAGAAGAAGCGGACGAAGAAGAAGAGCAGGAAGACGAGGAAGTGATCATGTTAATTGCTTATTTTTGTGCGACTTCCGGTTGCTGCTGAATTTTTCCATCGAATTTTCAATTAAACGCGCTAATGACCGAGGCAATTGATAAGCGTGTAAAGTTTTGCAACAATATTAACAAGTCGCAAATTTGCTGCGAAGAAATTCGGACATTTTTCCGCTCGTTTGGTTGTTATTGTGATTATGAATATGCATGAATTTGCACAGTCGTTTATTATCTCTAATGAGATTATATTGTTCAATGTTTCATATGCTCGTATTTCATTTCGTTCATTAAAATGAATTATTCTAATTTATTTCATTGTTTCAGGTGAGTGCGCACTCTTTCATTCAGCGTTGACGTATTTCTGGAAAGACTCGTAAAAAGTAAGTAAAATAAAGGATCAGGTGGAATACGAATGTCATTTCGTCCACGAGATAAGTTGAAATATTTAAAGCCGGACTCTTAAATAGTTGCATAAAGTTGGAGCATCATGGCGGAATTTTTCATTAGTCTGGAATTTTATATCAAATGGGGATTTTAAAATCATAAATGGAAATTGCAATCAAAATTGATGATGATACAACGCACAATTCTTCAAAACGTATAAGTAGCTAGAATTCACCGATTCTGGATCAAGCTGCTATTCTATAGTGCATTGATCTAGAACCGGTTGATTTCAGCTACTCGTATGTTTTTGTACCAAAAATGAAGTTTCAATGGAACTTTTTCGTTCTCACTTTTAATTCGAATGCTTCGATCAAATTTTAATTGCATTTATCTTCAAACAGCTCGGCAATTTTATCGATGGATCTGCGCGAGCAAATTGCGCCCGCTCGAATATCTGCGCTTATCACACACATATAAAACAAATTTCGGATTTAAATGCTTTGTGATCCGAAAAGTTTTGGCCGGCTCGTTTTCATTAAATCGCTCATTGCGCGAAACGCTCAACTCTTCCTCTCGACTATAGATACTCGAAACGCACTTTAAACTTGCTGGCGCGAGTAATGGCTCACTCGAAGCAATCCGCTACCGCCACAGTGCCGCCTCCCGCGAGTTGTGCGCGCACTTATTCCACTCTTCTTCCCGCCGGTTGCAACGAATCCGCGATGACGACGATGATGAGGATGATGATAATACAGTTATGTGATTACACAAATGCGAACTGAATCGGCCGGACTTCCGTCTTCGTTGCCTTCATCGTGAGACGCGAACGTGAAGGAAGGCAGCGTCTTCATTTTCGGCTTCATTTCGAGGACGTCTTAATTTTCGTTTAATTTTGCTAAGTAAATTTTGCTGTTCGCTGAGAGCGCATATACTGACTCGTAATACCCCGGATGAACGTATGTCTAAAAAGTATTAGATAATATATTGGTTTTTATGGATTATGATAGAAAGTAATACAAAAAAGTTCGAATTGAAAGTTTGATAATATTTTGGAATTTATAGGGTGATACCAAAAGGTGATAGTTACGAAATTGTTTATTGATGCAGAAATATCATAACTTATTATATTTTCGTTGGAGTGGTAATTTTGTTATATTTCTGAATATTCAAAAAATTCTTAAGGATTCAGTGATAACCCATAATTTAGTAACACTTTTGCATATTTGTTTTAAATTTTGAATTGTTTAATATCGTGCTTCGTTTAAATTAACAAGTAATGAAGTAAATAATATTAAAAAAGTCACTATATTTTCAAAACTTGAAATAGGTAGAATAAGCCGGTTCTAGATCAAGGTGCATTTCTACTGCACCCTCATCTATCAGGATACAAATTTTGCTGTATCTTCTTGCATATTTTTGAAGGACTGTTGAATTGTTCATAATCATATTTCCTTAAATTAATATTTATTAATTAAAGAGCAAATGATTTCCAAAAGTAACACAAGAACAAACCCCTCAGGAAATCTATAAGAATCTTTCTGAAGTGAAGGATGTTACTCAAATTATAACGTTACACTAAAATTTTGGGAAAAGTTTCTAATCCTAATAATCCAAAAATATTAGTTTGCCCTATACATATTTTTGAAACAAAAACAATAATACAAATAATTCAAAATTCATTGCTTCTATCATCTTAATGTTCAAGTGTTAGTCAAAGAATATTTTTGCAATATAACTTTTCTACCAAAATCATAAGTTATTGGTTGATAGTTTCTGAAAAATGTACATCAACTTTCTGAGATTTAAATCTACATTATATAATTTTTCTTATACATTTTCTTACAATCAAAAGTAATGATCTTACGAGCAAAAAATAATTGACTTTTGTTCAATATTTTAACATTCTCAAACAAGTCGGTATATTTACAGGAATAATTCAAAAATCAAGAAGGATTTCAAAAATGCGATAAATGCAAGCATGAAATTCTGAATTATAATGACTTTTGCAATTTTTCCACTCAATTTTCTTGTGTTCAAAATTGGAATAATCTCGAACATACATTGAAATCAATGAATTCAATGTATAAACATCATATTTTCGTTGGAGTGGTCTAAAAAATCAAGATACTAGGTATTTCTTTATTACGAAAAAACACAATTCATTACCGAAAAGAAGTAAATCCGTGTTTCGTTCGAATCGATAAATGAATCTCGGGCAATAAAGAATTTGAAGTGTTTGCCGAGTGCGGGGAGTGCGAGAGCACAGAACGAAGCTAATTTATCGTTCGAAGTCGAGAAGCTCTTAGCACTCGCCACCTTTCGCCACCACTGCCATTGCCGAAATGCCGAAATGCGAAAGTGGGCGGCAGTCAAACAGTTTGAGTCCGGGAACCTATTCAAGCGTCGTTAGGGGTTGCAAGATAAGTGTGTTGTTGCCAACTCTCGTTGACCCTTCCTTGCCCATATGGCAACGATGTACCAACGCGAATAAACATGCCAGCCGAACAGTGCCCGGCTATCACGAAGGCGTCCCATATCAATTTATTTGCTCATCGCCAATATTTGTCGTCTGATCCTCTTTGTTCAAAGCCAAAAACAAGCCATCCGTGTTCGTTTACCCCCCAAGTTTGGCATATAATTGGATTTACGTCGAGACACAGATCTGTGTACACTACAATTTCTGACAAAAAAAGGATAGTTATGTAACTTAAGTCAAGTTAACTTATCGTAGATGGCGCTGTTCTTATAGCATATTAATTTTTCTATTTCCAATGTTCACCACTAGATGTCACTCTGAAATTTTTACAATCTCTTACTTATCTCTTGGTTAAATATCTTGGGAACTCCTCATCAATCACAGAACCTAATAGTTTTTCACACCGAATTAGCGATACTCCCCGAATCGATTCGATGATAGAATAACAATCAAGCTGAATGGTGGTGAGAATAAATCGAAGCGAGACGCATTTGCCATTAGTATTCCATGTTTAGTTCGTTATTCACTTCAATGCCACTCCAGTCTCGAATGCCTGGAGCAACAGCAAGCACTTGGCATAATGCGAAAACCAATGTTTTCAACGCACTGGGACGAAATGAAAGGAAAAAAGAAACGTGTGTGGGGAACACGTCGCTGAAAAGATGACAATTTAATGTGTTCGAACATTCGCGCATTTGCTATGCAAAGAGTGTTTCCATGTACTTCAAGCGCCTGCATTTCAGAAACTTTCATCTAATTTTCGTTTTCATTTTCAATTCTATTTCTAACCGTTAAATTAAGCTTTAAAAATTCAGGGCTTTCATTGACGTTATTATCGCAACGGTGTACAATTAATTATGTTCATCTTTTGCCCGAGAGAAGGCACCTAGATTTTGGGGTGGATTCTGGGAGTGATGCAATATTAAAATCGACCCTTGCAAACATTCGGTATTCACAAAGGTTTTGGCGGTCGAAATGCCAACAGGATACCTGATGCTTAGCGGTCACGTTTAATAATCATAATTCTCTGGTTGCTTACACGCAGTTAGGAAATGTTGTAACGAGTTATGGCCGTGAAGGAAATTTGCATAATTTAGATATTCAGAACGCAGCAAACACACTTTTCCGTCAAGTGCGTACACGCTTCCTGTTAAATTGTAATCGGACGAGAGTCCTTAAAGACTGAACCTAAATTAGATGATTTTCCTTCACATTTATTTGAAGATGGAGGGTAAATCTTTGCTAGGGGATATTTTGGAAAGGTCTGTAATTAAAATTTTAGATCTTAAGTTATCAGAAATTCAAGGTAGTGATAATGGAACAAATGTAGGCAAAACTATATGTTAAGCTTGTTAGGTTGCCCATCTTCACTTTAAATGTGTAAATGTGTAATTTTGCATTTGTCACACTTATAATATAATCTATTATTTCAATGTTCAAAAATTAATACAAAAAAATTCATCTTGAAGATATAAGATATAGAGATATAATTTCCGGATATACTCCTATCAATATGATACTGACAATATCCTTTGTACTCACATGAAGAATTGTCCTGAATATGTGAAACATTAAAAGGACAATCTGTCTACACGTTCACTAGATATTCATTCCAACCTTTTTGGGACACAAGTTGTAACAAGCAAAAGCTTGCTCTTTTCGAACACGACAATTAAAGTCCCATTCTTTGTCCCCATTCAACATTATCTCATGTCATTCTTCGTTTACTTTGTATCTCTCATTGAAGCTCCATGTTTAGTAAATAGTCAAAGTCAGAAAAAGGTACTCAGGAATTTTTATTAAAAGCTTCACCTTTTTGGTCCTTGTTGAACACTTGGTGTATGAAGGAAGTAGAAGGAAAGTCGAGGAAATGTTCTTCATCATTCGCCTCGACGATTAGGAACAATAACTTTAATCAGTTTAACCTCGCCGAAATTCTAAGCCCGAGATCCTTGACGACGATGTTGCTCTCTTCTATTCCATGCAGTTTCGAGTTTCAATGGACGGCTTAATTCGCAGACAAAACATTAATTTGCTGCAGTTACACTTGCAATTTTCATTCAAATAAGAAACTAATCTCAAGACCTCTAACTGATGATTTCAACTCCCTCGAAGCGAGCGTATCTAACAAATTGAATTAAATTGTTAGTGTTCATAGAAAATTATATTAGATTATTTGAAATCATTAACTTTTTAAATTTTTAATTTATTATTTTTGCTCCTTTATATTGATAGAATATTGAAATAAGCAAAGATATGTTTAAAAATATGCAAAACGAGACATCTGAAAAAATTGAAAATCAAATTGGTAAAAAAATTTCGAATGATACTCGTAAGATGGGTAAAAAAACTAAAAAATATGGAGGATAACTTTTCGACATTATAATCCACTCGGATGAATATCACTAAACAAAAAAAACTAATAAAAAACCAAATTAGTCCGGGATTTTATGCTTATGTGCCAAGGAAGATTGCGCAAGTATACGGGGAATATTTGAAAATTGGTGACATGAAAAAGAGAAGAGCATTTGGTAATTGGGTATCATCGAGACGATACGAGCGCAATTCGGGCTTGAAGTATCCATGTCCTACATCATCGTCAGTTCAGAAGAGATGCTGGAAGCATGTTTGCAGTTGCAAACCAAAACTCTGCCCCTTGGATCGTAAAACTTTACGAGCACCACCTTTTTAAATATTGCAACTCACCCTCGCAGAAATCGCCCTCTAAAAATCCGATTGCAAAAATTCCGTCAGCTTATCGTCAAATGTAATAAATAGAGGATTGCCAAAGAACTAACAAAGTTCTAACTAATTAATAACAAAAATTAATAAGTAAGGATAATTTTCAGTGAGGTTAATTTTTGAAATTTTTTTAAAGAACCAATTTTTGGCTGAGGTGTTATAATTATAATGAAAACGAATGATAATTATAGAAGTTTTAGATGTTAAAAAAAAAGAAAAAATCTGCATGAGGGTCTATTTCGCATTTTTAATATAGAGGGCGGCTCAAGAGCAATAAAAAATTAAGCAAACAATTTACGTCATAAACATGAAGTAAAATTAGATTTTGAGTGGCGCTTATGATGTAGTCGAGGGCGCTCTCTGCAAAAATCCAATTTAAACAAGTCAAAATCCGCTTTAATTATCAGCAAGTAATTGCTACACCCGGAGAAGTTAATGCAAAAGCTTAGAAAATCAAGAAAAATGCCGCGGAAAGGTCTTTGACATGCTTCGAGCTTGAGAGATGGCCGCTCTGTTTTTCCATCCCCCCAGTTTCTGGCCGGGTGTTTTTTCGCACTCGTGCGTCCCTCGGAGGCAGGAACCGTCACATCGCAACGCGCACCACTCCTCGGGCGACCCAGATAAAAGAGACTTTATAAAAGTCTAAGAGGACAATGTGATTACATCCACCTTATGCATTATTTAAAAGCCTACAGCCGTGTGCCTGACTCAATCGGCTTACAGGTGCAAGTGAGAGCCAGCCCCATTCCCCAAAGGGAAACGCTTTACGTGCATTTTTTAATGCGGAAATGCCGCAAGACGCCCCCAAACGATAGTTCAATGACAGATGGCAGCATATGCTAGAAAGGTATAGGAAGGAAAAAAAATTGAAGCAGGTGATAAGAGTAGATGGAATATGCCGGTTCTAGACCAACTCGTAAATAGAAGGAATAGGAGGGTTCTAGATCAAGTGTTGCTTCTTGTATTTCTGAATAGTAGGAATAGGCCGGTTTAAGATCAATGGGTGGTCCTTATAGTCGTAAATAGAAGGAATAGACGAGTTCTAGATCGAAGGCTCTGAATAGTAGAAATAGGCCGGTTCGAGATCAAGGAATGACCCATATGCTACGAAATAGACGGGATAGGCGGGTTCTAGAACAAGGGATGTTTCTTTTACTTCTAACTAGTAGGAATGGGGCGGTTCTAGATCAAGGAATGTTCCGTCTTCTGTTGGACAGAAGAAACAGAGTAGTTCTAGATCGGAGGATAGTGTTCTGATATTATGTATGTATATTATGTACTTCTGAATAGTAGGAATAATAAGCCGGTTCTAGGTTTTTCTGTTCCTAAACAGCGGAAATAGGTTGGTTCTAGATCAAGGGATGCTACTTTAATAGAAGGCATAGGCTAGTTCTAGATCTAGGAATGCTCCTTTTGCTCATGAATTGAAGAAATACATTGGTTCTAGATCCAGAAATAGTCCTTCTGCTGCTGAATATAAGGAATAGGTAGATTCTAGAATAAGTTCTGTCCCTTTTAATCCTGAATATCAAGGTTAAGCCAAGTTCTTCTGCTCCTAAATAAAGGATATAGCTTGGTTCTAGACCAAAATATGCTTCTTATACTCCTAAACAGAAGGAATAGGCCGGTTCTAGATCAAAGATTGCTCCTTCTACTTCTGAATAGTAGGAATAGGCCAGTTCAAGATCAATGGGTGGTCCTTATAGTCGTAAATAGAAGGAATAGGCGGGTTCTAGATCAAAGGTTCTAAATAGTAGAAATAGGCCGGTTCTGGATCAAGGAATGGTCCTTATGCTGGGAAATAGACGAGATATGCGGGTTTTAGAACAAGGGATGTTTCTTATACTACTAAATAGAAGAAATAGGCCGGTTCTAAATCAAAGAATGCTTTTTCTCCTCCTTCATCTATCTATATAATGTACTGGGCTTTTTCTCAAATTATGGAGCCGTCGTTTCTGACTGTAAACCCAAAAACAGTTGCAAGTCTTGTGATTTGAACTATACACCCAGATAAAGGAGCAAACTGTGCAATCGTTGATCTAGAACCGGCTTATTCCTCCTACTTAAAAGCTGACGGCACACCCCTTGATCCAGAACCGGCCAAATCCGGCTACTGACAATGAGTAACCTGATCGAACATCTTAATACACCCTACTATACACACAGAGTCAATACATAAGGCACACAGGGCCGATGGTGGCAGCACCATCACCAACGATGGCGATAGTACTGACGACGCCTTGATGATGAATATGTTTGAGGTTTAAGGCGTTCGGCAAGTAGGTAAATTAAATTTAATCCCGGCGTGTGCGCAGACAACACCGAGTGTTCTATTAATTTTCCGCGCGGTTGCCGTTTCGTCGCGCTGAAATTTCTATTAAGTGCGAATGCGGCGGGGGTGCGCGCGCCCTCGGAGGCAATCGACGCCACCGTCTTCGGCGCGCTGCGTATCGCCTCGAGGAAATAAATTTGCCTTCACATCCGAAACCGCTGTAGTTAGCGCCTGGCGCAGCGGTCCCAGCATTCCCTCCCGGGGGTTGGAATTCGAACCAGCCGCCGCCTCCGCGTCTGCGTCTCTCTGCCCCGCGCGGCAATCCAGTACAATGTGTTTTAGCTATTCATCGATTGATATCAATCACTGGAGGCGCTCATCTATCGGCTAACGTCGTCGGCGAAGCTGCTGCTCGCTGCAAGAAGACGACGCCATTGCGCTCGGTGTCTTGTTATTCAAAGCGGAAGCGAAATACGGGGGCAATCGAATTTGGAGGCATGTGCTTGAAGGGAATGGCACCCGAATGGCAAACTAATGTCAATGAAGGGTTTGTTTTAAATTTACGTTATGAGAGGACTGGAGACATTATTTCCTCGAG
>JARJDZ010001290.1:0-12362 GCA_030264555.1 Aleochara sp. GC000083
TACAAGCAAGTAAGCAATTTAACATGCAGTATGGTTCGCAGTAGAGCATTATTACGTCACCATTTACTGCTAATTTATGATGGACCATACCAGCCAAGAACAAATCTAGAGTGGAACATTTATCATTGAGGATTTAACAAAATTGATTCTAAAAGTAACTTTTATGGTTTACAACAAACATTAGGTCGGGACATACCGGTCAAAATTATTACAAAGAAGCTACATTGAAGTTAAACCAATTGACAATTTTCCAAAATTTTTATGACCGCCCAAAAATAATTCATATGATGAATTATAAATAATTAGGTAGGGCCATGCCGACTAAAACAATGACAAAAGATATAAACGCGGCTCTACTGCGAACGGGCATTCAGAAGGCCCCCTAATTGCAAAGCTAGCGAAAATACAACAGACCTTGATTTCCGGCTCTCAGAAAACGGGATGACGGGCGTCGCTAACTGAGAACGATGACGCGATGCTCCTATCGTCATGTCCAACGATGAGCCCTCATGATGGTACCCTCTGGATCGTTTTATCCACCGCGATTATGATGGAAAACGAATTTTATTTATTTACTAGTTGGGTCTTTGTTGTAAATTCATTTATCGCGCCCGCACTCGAATTTTTGCTTAACGACACCGTTTACTTTCGGAGACTTATACTACTTTTTCGGATTGCGGACTGCCCTAAATGCAATTGTAAGGGATATATACGCACTATTCTCTTACGAAATTTAATAGCTATCCGGGTTTTTTTGTCGCGAACATATCACGCACGCGTTTCCGTCTCTCAGTCCCATTGGATCGCCAACAGGAACGGCTGAGATGACTCTACTTTATGGCACAATTGTATTTACAAATGTGCATGCATTGAAGATGCCAACAGGAACACGAACTCGAAGAGTATTTCGTTACCTCTCCAGGTGCGATAAACTAACGATTAATGATGATTTATCCCGGCCGAAAATCATCAACAAGTCACGCGCGATATTCGAAACGATACGCGAAACCGCCCATAATGGTATCTGAAACAAGCAAAGAAGATGAGTCTTCTTCTTAAATAAGTTATACATTAAGAAAAACAAAAGCATTTGATTGATCTAGCAGTTGATAGCAGAAGAAAAAGGAAGAGACAGTAAAAGTAAATGACTAGGTGTTCAAGGCAGTTGTCTGCATTGATGCCTTTGCTTTTGAAACACCTAGTCTCAAACCTGCATGATAAGCAGCAAATCACTATTGGCAAGATATCTGAAAATAATGGTACAAATTATTACTAATAAGTTCTAGCAGTATAGTTACAATGCATTAGATCAAATGAATAGTACATACCTTGTAATTTGCATGAATAAATGGTCATAGCAATGTCATGCTACTGGGCTCTGGACATCCTGTCCCAACTGGAAGTTGTATGATGATGATGTTAATGGTCAATCAACTTAGCTGCTACACCTACATAATCAGATTGCATTAATGATCAAGAAAATACCAATGAAAATTTCTGGCTTACATTAGTTGTTAGAAGACAGCAATTGGGTGAAAATATCTTGAAGATGACAACTAGCAACTGATGCAGCTTCCGAAAGAGTAGCACCAAACTATGAAGGAAACAAAATTGTTAGTTATACCTTATGTGAAAACATTATTCAGTACTTACTTTGGTTGTTTGATAATAGGTGTTGGTGAAAGTCCTGTAACCCTGGACCAGGAGCCCTTACAGAGTGCCATCAACCGGAGCCAGTTGAACCCTGGTTTTTTAACGAGGTGTTACTCCTCGAACCCTCCTCCTTCCTTATCTCTTGAATGATAAGGTCCCCGGCTTGGGACGGGTATAGCGGAGTTAAATCTTGCACAATTTTCCTGTTTTATCCATAGAACACATCATCTACGATTATAGATGAGATAGATGGCTACGATCATGTCAACATAAGAATCAGTCGAATCAGCCTTAACTTACTATTAGTGCCCAAGATGCCAAGGAAAGTAGCTTATGGAAATAATTCCGATAAAGTGGCGCTGTTGCAGCGACTCCAGCTGAGAAAGTAAGTAAGGTCACTAATGCTAATAGTGCACATATTTAGTGTTTATAGCCTGAAATCATTTAATTAGGTGAAAGATATTCAAGTGATCTTCTACAATGTGGTATGAGATTATTCCCAGTTTTGGTGTCGTAGTAGTAGCTATGACTCTGCCCCCATTTGCCTCATATGCAATAAACAAGCTGGTGATCGGAAATGTAAGAGCAGACTAGATTACATAATAATTCTATACCACACTGAATAATTCATAATGCTTATACTAATCTTCAAATGCTTCCAGGGTTATCGACGAAAATTATTCAAGCCTGAAGAACGAATGAACTACATCAGAGACAGGAGACTAACAGAGAACCCTTACAAGATTGCTGTACGTTTTTCATCAAACACATCCAAAACAAATCTAAAAATGTGTGATTTTAGGGCCTAGAGAATCTACCTAAATAGATGGCCACATAGAGAGGGCCACCAGGGAATAATATTGCTAATAAATTGTATTTTAGAAATTGTTCTTGGAACAATAATAAACTTGTTAAGAAGATTGCTGATTGATTTGTTTTCATTTGTGTTTGGAATGCGCACGCGTCTATTTGAAATGTAAGATCAATATTATGCCTGTATTTGAACAATGTGAGACCATAGAGCAGTGCATTCCACATTGCACCCCCAATGATTCCTCTCCGATTTTGAAATATGCAATTAAAGGGGGATCTCTTCTCTTTGCACCCCGCTGTCCTTCGGGATGGTTTGCGCACAGAGAGGGGTTGGTTACATGCGGTAAGAGACCGATTCCAGATGAAATGGAAAATCAATACGAGAGCATATTGCGCGTGCACAACATGCAAACAACACGAACACCGAAAGTGTATCGAATTTGAAACAAAAATAGTTTGCGAATATCGTTCGCGATGATTCGATCGTGAATATGAGATTCGCGCGGTTGATTGGCAAGTAAATTTACCTGTAATTGAGTGGCGCATGCCCAGTTCGCAAGGGGGTAGTATTCGGTTTGCCGCCTCCACGCCGCCACCAGGCGTCCTGTGGTTTGTTTGTGGTGCGAGGAAGTGCAACAGGAACGTGGAACAATCGCTGAGGGAGAACGCTCCTTCGATGAAATTAACGCTTCTTGTATGTAGTTTACTCGACTAAAAATTAAAAAATAAAAATTAATGTGTAAATCGCGCAAGTTGTAAATGTCAGCATTAATTTGTAATCAACAGGTACAAGGATTGGAAGGATGGTGTGATGGTAACAAAGCGCGTCCGCGTCCATTTTGTATGGTTTGTTGTGACCGGATATAAGTGTGGTTAACCCCAAAAATGACGCGTGATAAGTGAAAAAGGACAAATTTGTTTCCGGGGACAATGCACCACCGATCTCCAACGGGGGATGCACCAGTGGAGATACCAATGGAGCCGATGGGTCGCTATAAACAGGCCCAAAATGGTAATGTAACAATGCGAATGTTGGACGCTCTGCTGCTGCTGTTGTTGCCGCCGCCATTATGTGCGCGCGGGGTGGCAATGCTAACCTGAAAACCGCCGAAAAAGGGATGGCCGAAAGGAAGAAGCACGTGTCATGCTTGACGCAAACCAAGCGGACAAGATACAACCAAAGTATTGAGCTCGCGGAAATGCGCAGACTCTAATGGAGGATTGTACGGCGCGGTCGCCGCCGCCGCCAGCACCGACGCTACCGCCGCCGCTGCGGCACCGGCATGCGAATCTCAGTAGTTTGATGTCGAGTGTGCGGGGCGGGCGTCACAAGAAGCGCGCGCGGAGGACGGCGTCGTACATTCGTTACCCACATGCAGAGCATGCCCACCACCATCATCGTCGCCGGCCGCCGCCGATGAAGATGTAGCCGAGCGCTCGCACCATCGTCGTGTTTTCGTTCGTTTTGGATTCTCGCTTCAAATCAAATCGTTTCGATTCCCGCATCGTAATCCATCTGCCTCTCTCGGCGGAAGAGAAATCCAAACAACCGCCCCCCGCCAGCGTGCATGTGTATGTGGGGTGACTGAGCTGGTGTGCTCTTGTTCGGCGAGAGAACGCGCGCGCGTGCCGCATCCCCGGACGCGATCCTGGAGGGCGCCGGCCGAGGCGAGCACCTGGTGAAATCGTCGGTGGTCACTGGCGAGCGCAGCGTCGAAGCGGTCGTGTGGCGGCGAGCCACCCCGCAGCCCCCACAGCAGCAGCAGCAGCAACGTCCGCACCATCATCGCCGGCAGTCGCAGCAGCAGCAATCGGCGGCAGTGATGAGCGAGCAGGATGTTGACGATGTCGCGTTTCTTACAGGTACAAGTCACAACAATAGTAGCGCGCCGCCGGGAGCGGCGTCGGCAGCGACGGCGGGCGGCGGCGGCGGCAGCAACAACAATTCGCAGTCGCTGTGCCGGTCGGCGTCGTACGCCGCCAACAACAGCCATCCCCATTCCGCTCCTCATCCTCCTCCATCCTCCTATGAACTAGGTGGTGGTGGTGTTGCAGGCACCGAGAGTCCGGCGCAGCATCCGAACAAGAAGAGCCTCTACGAGAACAACGGCGTCGCCGCCTGCTCCCAGAAGCGCGCCCTCTGCATCGCCGCCGTCGTCTTCGCCGTGCTCTTCCTCGCCGCCGTCATCATCGCGTACACCGGCCCACAGAGCGGTAATTATCATCCAGCGCAAATCCGCAATTAAAACATAATTGGAAATGTCCCCTTGATTCAGTCCCGCATGATTCAGTCAGTCTGAGGGAATGAGTCCCGAATGCAATTATTCGATCCGATTGCATCCCCCTTTTCCTGCTGTATTCCAGAGCGCGTCCCTTTTTCCGCTTGCTCTGGCACCCTCGACGACGCGCCGAAATTTATGACGAGTCCAACTCTTGCAGATTGCACGTGCGCCGGCGAGAAGCCCCCAAATTTCGTCGACGAGGACTGGAACGTGACGAAGGCGTTCGTCCCGCGCGCCACCAACGGCCAGATATTCCCGTGGAATAATGTGCGTCTTCCCCCATATGTTAAGCCAACGCGCTACAATCTCACCATCCATCCGAATCTCACCACGCTCGAAGTGAAAGGTACGTCTCGTTACATCCATCCATTAATCCATCCCCCTTGTGTACACTACTTTCTGTTCGTCATCAATGGCTATCGTCCAATGACCTCCTCCATCATATATCTTGGCCATTCGGTATCCTTATGGCCGCCATTTAAATGTTCTGCACATCGTGTATAATGTCCGTTGTGCGTTGTGTTCACAGGTCAAGTGTCAATAGAATTTCACGTAGACAAAGACACCCATTTTATAGTCCTGCACAGTAAGAATCTCACCATCACCGATAAGGTAAGCAATCAAGCACCCATTGATTGATTCGTCAAATGTTTGGGTTGCTGGTTACGACCTGGTGGTTGGCATGTTGCAGATGGTGCAGGACCGCAAAGGACACAATCTGCGCGTGACCAAGATGCTCGAGTACACGGGCGCTCACCAGCTCTACCTGGAGATGAAGGAGAAGTTCCGGAAGCGCAACAATTACACGCTGACGATCCGCTACACGACGAAATTGGGTCGCGAGTTCGAGGGTTTTTATGTGTCCAGCTACGTGAACGAGCAGGGCGAAACGAGGTGAGTACCTGCTCGCTCCCTGATTCCTCCAGGTGTTGAAGTGGACGTAAACAACGAAACAAACAAACCAGCAAAGCAAGGAAGCACTAAAACAAAATGACATGAAGCAATGCAGCAAGCAAAACGAAATATAATCAGACCGACCACGATCAATAGGGAAGAAAGGGGCGGTTGGAATGGATACACTGTTGTATTCAATGTGTTCATGATTGATAACGTGCCCGACATGAAACAAAACACGCCGTTATTGCCTGTCTGCGGGGGCGGCTTGAATGCATTGCGTGAGAATGCAGAATGTGGTGAATACGAAAGCGAAAGTGGTTGATGGAATGAAAGGGGGAACATGCAATTATCGGAATACACTCTGCGTTGATCTAGATTCCCGATAAGAAATTGTTTTATAATTACCATCTGTTTGTGTGCAGATATTTGGCGGCGACACATTTCGAGCCAACGCATGCACGTGCTGCCTTCCCATGCTTCGACGAGCCGTTGTTGAAGGCGAAATTCAAGATGTCCATCTTCCGGGATCGATTCCATATCGCACTGTTTAACACCCCGGTGATTACGACTGAAGATGTTGGTTTCTACATGGGAACAGGACTTGTAAGTTGTATTCACATGTCAATGACAACAAACAAAATGTCACATGTCTGATGCATGTGATCAAGGTCATTTGTAGGTTATAACAAGACTAATTATGATTTTAGTTACGTGACGATTTCGAGGAGTCAGTGGAAATGAGCACATACCTGGTGGCGTTCGTCGTCTGTGATTACAAACATCTCAACAAGAAGACAGAACGTGGATTTCCGGTATCGGTGTACACGCCATCACCGTTCGTTGCAGAGGCGTTCTTCGCGTTGAATACGAGCGCCCATATCATGGACTTTTTCGCTGAATTCTTCATGATCCCGTATCCACTTCCCAAGCAAGGTCTGGATGATTTAACCTCAAACATGAACCTGACTTGACAGCTAATCCGTTATTTATAGATTTGGTGATTATACCTGATTTCTCAACGCCGGCGATGGAGAATTGGGGTTTGATTGCGTTCCGTGAATCGTCAGTGCTCTTCGATCCGGGGGAAACGTCGACTTCCGGCCATCAAAGCATCGCTGTCCTTATCGCACACCAACTGGCCCATCAGGTGGCGCTCGTGGCTAAAAATAAGCATCCTTAATTAACTGATTGGATTTCAGTGGTTCGGCAATTTGGTGACGATGAAATGGTGGAATGATTTCTGGCTGAAGGAGGGTTTCGTCGGATATCTGGAGTATTTGGGCGTGGACAATCTGTTTCCCGAGTGGAAAATGATGGATCAGTTCGTTATCGATAAGACGCAGCCGGCTCTAGCGTTGGATGCGTTGTCGAGCAGCCATTCGATTTCGCTGCCGGTGCATGACCCCGCTGATATCGACGCTATTTTTGATACTATCTCTTACAGTAAAGTAAGTAGATGTGATAGGAAGAAGGGCGGAATTAATGGGGTTGGCTTACGTGTTTCAGAGTGCTGCCCTTTTGCAAATGCTCGCCAAGTTCATGCAGCAGGAGACGCTCCAAAATGGTCTCAACGATTATCTCACCACGTACAAGTACAGCAACACCGATACCAAAGAGTTGTGGAATGTGTTCACTAGAAATACAAATCATTCATTAGATATTAAGGTTAGTACATATAATACATGTTACATATAAAGTTACCTGTACTGATTGTAGACCATCATGGATCCTTGGATACAACAAATGGGATTTCCATTGATCACGCTGACACGTGAAGATAATGAAGTGGTCGCCAGCCAGGAACGTTTTCTTCTGACGACGGAGAATGTCAACAGCACTGCCCGCATTTCACCCAAGTCGAAGTACGAGTACAAATGGTATGTGCCATTAACATACATCACTGATAACGATACGGAGACGGTGAACAATATCTGGATGAACATGACAGATGGTAAGAACGTGGAGTTGGTGATGAAGATTGCGGACACTAACCTTACTTCTTGCAGTCCGCTTCGAACTCGATCCGGAAATCAAATGGATCAAGGCGAATGTGAATCAATCGGGATTCTATCGTGTGATGTATGACGATGCAATGTGGGCGGCTCTCATTGACACATTGCGGAAGAATCACACGCTTATCAATCCGGCAGATCGCGCAAGTCTCATCGATGACGCCTTCACATTATGCAGGTATGTCTTTTCTTAGATCATCCCAATTGTTCTGAAATTAATGAGATAGGCAACCCAAATAACAGGGTTACCCAAATGTCTTTAGAACCATAAAATGGATACTTACAAGGATGTAATATTACATGTTTTACTTTAGGGCCGGACTGCTCAACGCAACAATTCCACTAGAAATGTCGTTGTATTTGGTGAAGGAACGTGATTACGTTCCTTGGGCGACTGCAATCGAACACTTCCAATCCTGGAGTCGCCTCCTCTCGGAGTCGTTGTCCTACAAACTCTTCCTGCAATACATGCGACGTATCTTGGAGCCGGTGACCAAATACGTGGGCTGGAACAACAAGGGAACACACCTGAAGAAGTATGTATTGTAATTCTATTGGAGGTTATACCTGATACTAACTAGGTTGTTTTTGTTGATAGACTTATGCGCACAAGTATACTCTCCACTGCCGTCCTCTGTGAGATTAACGACACGCTCACGCACGCCAAGAACGCGTTCGACAATTGGATGACAAAGAATGTGACGATTGCGGCTGATTTGAAGGAGGTGGTCTACGCAGCTGGTATCAAATATGGCGGACTGGCCGAATGGCAGCATTGTTGGGATTTGTACAACAAGACCACCATTGATAGTGAGCGGATACTCCTCTTGAAAGCCTTGGGTGCCGCTTCCGATCCATGGTTGCTGCAAAGGTATCAAAATGTAATTATGGGCTGGATTGTTGTAATTAAAATTTGGGGATTTTAGATATCTATTGGAGACTTTGGATAAGGATACGGTGAAGCCGCAGGATGTCAAAGTGGTGCTCGCGGTGGTCTCAGCAAACCCGGAAGGACGACTACACGCGTGGCGCCACCTGAAGGCGTACTGGCCAACGATGCAGTCGCTTTTCGGCAATGCTACCTTCATGATGGGCAGCCTCATATCAGCGGTCACAGCGCATTTGTCGACGCCGTACGATTACTACGATGTAAGTTGATAGATGTAAAAGAACCGATGGTGTTGGTGGTGCAATTTGCTGATGGAAAGTTGGTCACACGAGAAACGAATGAGGACGAGGGCGATTTATCGAAATGGCAGTCGGTAAATTGCACGCTTTACGTATGGCCGCCTGGTGTCAAAGAGCGCCACCACCGAATGGCACACGTAGTGCGAAAATTATTCCCTGGAGTTGTCGGGAATATTTCTACGATTTTCCACACGATTCGCCACATACGCGCGAAAGATACAACACCTCGAGGAGGCAATGAATAAAATTTCGATTCAGTCCATACGGGCCCCGCAATGGATTTTCTGTAAATAAAAGCGTAGGCGCGCACGAATAAATTTTAAATTCCAATGTGCACACAAATTTACGCCTTCGTCTCCAATGAAATCGCCGGTATTTCTTGCCGGCATTGTCCAGGTTAATACCGCATGAAAAATTAAGCGCTACGTCGATGCCGAATTGTGCGCGTCGTTACCGCAACGAGCCCCGTCTCGCAAATTTACGAGATTAAAATATGTCGGCGCGCCCAGACACAATGGGGAGTTAAAGGTCCTCGTTGGCCTCCTTTTGTCTTGATGTCCCCCAATAAAACTGTATCATTTCGGCTGACTGACGGACGGGCGGTGGCAAATAACGCGCGTGTAAAACCGCGAAAGTGCGTTAAACTGCGATCAAATTTGAGCGCCTCGAGGCATAAAACTTATTTCCATTGCGCCATTTACGAGCGCCGCATAAAAACGACGTTTGAATTCACTTGCCTGTCTTAAATCCCGCCGAATAATTATACTGTCTCGCTGACATAAAACGTAATCAGGCAACCCCGAAATTACAACAATCATGTACGCGTATAGGCTATCCACTATACATATAGTGTCAAATGTCAGGAAATGCAGGTTATAAATTATTGATGTATGTTGCAGGTGTCGACCTACTTCCAGGGAATGCATGTCGGATCGGCATCACGTGCGCTGGATCAAAGTCTGGAGACCATCAAGTTGAACATCAATTGGGTGGCGCAGAACCAGGCCGAGATCTACAAATGGCTGCGCAACTATGTCGGCGGCAAGTAGCGGTCCAACTCGCGTTAGTTTTCTACTATTCTATCACTCTAGTGAAGCGGTTCCATAGAGAAATTACTCATTACTTTCCAAGTCACACTAATTTTTAAATTCGAGTTTGTTGCGCCCTCTCACGTCAACTAATTGCAATATAATACAGGGGTGTATCATTGACGCCCCATTTCTCTCAACATTAGTCTTTTGAGTGTGCCCCATAATTTCGAACGCAATTGCATATATAAACAATATATATACACGAAAATATATATATTATATATACAAATATTTATTTATCTTTAAGATGCGTGTAATATAATTACTGAATGGTTTGTCAATGTCGAGAAATAACAAGGTCCTTGGTAGCACTCGAGGTAATTGGCAAGTTGAATAAGCAAAGAGCGCAACTCGTCGCAATAATAATAATAATGATAAGAAGCGGAATAAATGGATGCGAAAGAGGGCGCGCGCGTGCAGCAAGCTCCAAGAACCTTGTTAAAATTTATTTTTGTATATTATAGACAACGTCAGAATATCTTGCTATACATATGAGTATGTTAAACATTCCTACGATAATGATATCTTCCTCTAAGATATAGCGTACACTCATACACACACTAATTCAGCCGGAAACCGGAAACAGCCGACATACGATTCTCTGTATCTTCCGTATGTGAATGTATGAAGAGAGAGTGCATCTTCAACCTTAAAGGTTCTTCGCTCAACATGTCGCATTTGTTTTTCGAATACAAAATGCAAGAGAATGAACACGATACGCGTAATGAAGAACCTTCTTCGTGTGATGATGCGCCCTCTAGAGTGGATACGAGAAAACACAAAAAAACATACATGCGACGTCTTTTTATACGACTGCCTGTATTTTTATGATCGACTCAAAGAGACATCTCACTCGTATGAATGTCAAATAAAGAAATATTTAAGCAAATTACTTTGTACAACTTTTTGTCCCCAAATTGCAAATGCGGTCCTGTAATTACCACCAAATTAACAGCGTTTCGTTAACGAAGCAATGATGAAAGAATAACTTGTAACTTCAAATGTTCAAAAAAAATGTTACCCCCACTCCATTCCACAAAACATGTTAGAACACCTTTATACAATTAATGAACTCAAAGCCAATTGCAATTATAAACCGTGTATAAAGTACTTGAAGTACTCAAACGTTTCGTACGCGGTTAATCAATTAATTTGGGCGACGCCAGGTGGCACGTCGGTCGTGGGACAAAAGCAACAGACGTCTTCATAGACGTATGGCTTTGCGGTATGATGCGGATGGAGGATGGGGGGTGAAGTGCTTAAACTCTAATTAAACGCCGATGAGTTTAACTGACCTTTTCAGCGGCGTTTGTCGCCCGAAATTCCCGCAATCGTACGTATTGTCATCGCTGCGTGTATGGGTGTGATGTGGGTTGCCAATAAAACGGCGCACGCGTTCACCCCCGAACGTAGTGCGACGCGCGGGTGGCGGGATGTCGCTAGTTGCATGTTTTTCCCCGCGCCGAAAGGGTCAAAGAATTCGCAACGATGCAACGTGCAAACTTCGAGGCGTAATTGCGATGAAGTGCGAGCGATGGGAGGCGGCCAAAGTTAGTTAGACATTTGCTAATTGCATCAGCAAAGTTCTAATCGGTTCGTTCTTCCTTCACGCCTGTGCAGCCGGCAACCCAGCATACACACATGCGTAGGGATGCATTCGGCGAAATTATTAATTACGTAGTTAATTACATTGCATCCAGGGTTTGGAGTATTGGTATTTTAATTTCAGATCTAACCTCGAAATGAAATGCGTTTCAAAGTTCGAAATTCACTTATTGTTGGACTTTGTGGGAAAAACAAATGAAAAAAGTTGAAGCGATGATAAATAGAGATTTCCAAGTTAAAATGATTTTTTCCAGAGTTAATTCACAGCCTCCCCTCCAACTCATACCATCACCGACAGCTACCCCCACCCAAAACTCGCCGCCAAGGACAAGGTAAAAACTTTTCATTGTGCACACACCACGTAATAATGCGTAGACGTTCGTTATAAATTTAATTTTCAATGACAAGCACGCGCCGAAAAACTGAACGGCCCCGAGGCGAGGTGGTAGGGGGGGCGGCGGCATCGACGGCGATGGCGGACCAAACCAAAAACGCCTAATGGAATCGTGATATCATAAAAGCATAACGCATAAAAAACATAAATAAAAAGATAAGAAAAGCGCACGAAATGAAAATCTATCTGTCGCGGGGGCGGCGCAAGAAGTGCGGTCGTCAATGAATGGGGCGGCTGCGGTTTTTCGGCAGTATAAGCCTCTCTCAATATGCCCCCGAGACGACAAGTGTACCAAAGAAGAAAAAACCCGAGAAGACGAAAAAAAAACGCTGCGAGTTGTCTTTTGACGGGGGGCGGCAAGTTCGGAGACATTCGCGTAATTTTCGATACAATGTCGCGCGCTTTGTCTCGATCAGCGGCACGCATC
>JARJDZ010001291.1:0-14096 GCA_030264555.1 Aleochara sp. GC000083
CGGTGAACTATTGAAAACAAAAATGTCGCCCGTCAAATGTGTACACCATGTATATTCGAGAAAACTCGACGAACCCGTGGAAATATTACATACTTTAGTGGCGTTGGATCGTTTAGATAAACTCCAGCGGTTCGGTCCTATTGGATGTGGATGTTGGCTGCATCCCAAAACGCCGAACGAGAGATTCTTTGCGGCAACGATACAACCCAATCGTCCGAAGAAGCTTGGGTNCGTACATATGATATCCGTTTATTTCTAAATATTTTACAGACGTAATCCCAACTGAGATATTAATTATTGACGGTAGCGACATCATTCATTTGAGTAAACAAAAAAACAAAAGTGAAGCGCTTGTAAACAACTCTCACGCATTGCTTGATTTTTACATTTTCTTATTGGATGCGGCCCACAAAAGTAAGAGTGAACATCTACATTCATTAAAACGTTACAAAGATGTTTTTTTTTCGGTTGGCGGACTCATTTCGGTTGCTTCCTGGGATGATCACTTTGACACTTTGGAGTGTCGGGCTGTTGTTTGCAGGCAGGTCACAATTCTGGGCAATAAAAAGCACCGCTTGGATGGATACGTGAGTGGATGCGGACGGGGAAGTATTTAACAACGCCTGAAATCCGAAGCATGCACGTCGGGACCGGTGCATTCAAGTCGGCGCTAGGCTATAGGCGAGTCATCGGCTGATATGTTAAACCGGGAGCTTATCTTGCGGCTGGCGCATGCGAGAGGGTAAGAAGAATGAGCGGTCGTTGGAATTGCACATATGGAGGTCGAAGGAGCCGGCGAATAAAGGGCAGCAGAAGAAGAACGGTGAGCGTTGAATGTATGTGCATATGAACATGTGCGATATGTCTCCAGGTGCATTTTAAACGATATTACAATAGCGCAGCCAGCGTAAACGTTATATTTTCTTGTAACGGCTCGTGCGGTACGCAACCCCTCCGTTTCTACCTTTTGCGTTTCTTGGCGGCTTACGGCTAATTGCATAGAAGAAGCAACGAACGAAGAAATACTAGCACAGATGTGCAATGTACGTTGAATTTCAAGTATCATCAACGAATGTAACGAATTCATTTGTTTTTGAGTAGTCGCATTGTGTCATTGTAATGTCATAACCCTAAAGTGGCCGATATTCGAGTGCTGGTAATAATGCTTAATTAATTCATTAATTAACGGTTTAGGAATGAACAAAATTGATTCATTCATGTAATGGCATTTTATACTTCAAGGATAGGATGGGAAGTGTAATGCGCATGTGTTGTAAATTACATCTTTAGTTTTGGCAGAAATTATTAATAATAATATTGATAACAACAAAATTGATAAAGTAATTAATGGTTGAAATGGCGATAAAGTAGGAAACGCATTTATCGACATGCACGAATTCCTTCGGTCGGCAACTGTCATCGAACGCAAGCGAATACGCACGAGCGTCATTCATTTGTTTACATGTCGCTGCTTCTTTTTCCGTCTAATCACTCGCGCTAGAAATGCTCGTGTTCAGTGCGCGCGGATGCAGCAAATTTGGCAACGCACGCTGACGAATCCCATTGCCATCGCGAATTGCAAATTCGGTCTTGCTCGCCATCCACGCATCATATGCAAATCGCGTTGCGCGACGATGCGGCTTTAAATGTTGTGTCATCGGCGAGTGTGTGAGTAGCTAGCCCACCATACACAGCTGCGCGCACGGCCGCGCTCTCAGGTGATCAGATGTGGACTGCCGTTAGGTGCGCATGCGTCGTATATGCGCGCCAACTGCCTGCCTCTGCGATGGCAGATGTTTTGTAATAATGCCATTGAGCCTGGCGCAAATCGAGCCGAGAAGCACGCCGCTACTTGTGCGCGCCGCCGTATACGCTAGGTTGTAGAGGAGGCAAACGCACACATTTCACCGTGGGCCCCGTCTTCGTTTTTCGGCGGGCGCGGGCGACTTTGATGTCGGCGCATCGCGGCGATCGTGTGCAACGCGGCGGGCGGAAAATCGTGGAAAACGTGCGCTTATAGTGAGGTGAAATCGGCCGGCCTCCGCGCTTTGGGAGAGCCAGCGCGCGGGCTCGTCGCATGCACCCAACCATCCATCCAATTCGGCTGGCTGCTGGCTGGCTGTGGCACTGGTCGGACCTCGGCACTCACTCCGGCGACCATTTTTATTCTTCCGATATTTAATATGCCGCATTACGCCCGCCTGACCCCACGAGCCATTTAAATCCGTCGATTGGGAGCGAGCAAGGCACACGCCTTCCGCGCATAGGTAAGAAAATGCGTCTTATCTATCTCCCATTGTGTTTGTCGCGTCGACTTTCAGGGATGTGTTGTTGATCGGCATTTCTGTTTCGTCGCCCATTTGTTCGCCGATTCGCATTTGTTTAAGGACGCTCAAACAAACAACTGATGATCTTCATTTGTTGGTCGATTCGCGTTTGTTTGGAGGGCGCTAGTTGGATTTTCGTGAAGGCGTCCGTGGTCCACACCTCGTGGAGAAATGTTCGGAATCGCGTTGGAAGTGAACGAAATGGTAGCGGTGTTCTGTGGTAGCACGTTGTCGAAATCGTTAGACGATGCATAGTCGAGCCAGACAGGTTATGGTCGCGTTTCGTGCACAGACCCTCCCTTCGCGGTGGAAATGAATCTTGGGGCCATTTTCTCGTGCAACCGCGACAAAGGAAGCCAAACAAGTTCGCTAATTACATGCTACATTAGCACACGTCCCTAGCTGCAACCGTAAGTGCAAACGCATTGCTTGAGATCTCGTGCTCGTTCGTCGTGTTGCAACAAATATTCCCAATTGCAGTCACATTAGAAATAAGCTCTTCATTGGGACCTTGGATGCGATACTAATGCGTTGTTTGCTTGCAGATGTACAAATATGGATTAACCCAGCGAGCTTCGATCCACTAGCGCAGCAATTGCAGCACTGAAGAAGTACAAATCATGAGACGTGCCACCACCGGGAAGCGGTCAGCGATGGACAGCCCGTGCAGCACGTACAACGCGATGCCGTCCACGTCGACGCCGGAGACGGGGCACATCAAATCGGAGTTCACGCCGAGCCCGCACCTTCGCGACCACGAGTACGGCGCGACGCCCGAGAATCAAATCTACCCGACCTTCCACCAGCAGCCGCCGGCGGTGAAGCGCAAGCTGAACATGGACACGAAGCAGATGATCCACATCCCGCTCAACCAGGAGTTCAAGGCGCCGCCGCCGAAGCGCGCCAAGAAGCTGCCGCCGCCGGTGGGCTCGATGATGACGACGTCGTCGACGCCGCCGCCCACCGTCGGCAAGAAGAGCAGCCGGCACGACACCTCTCTGAGTCTGCTGACGCAGCGCTTCCGCGACCTGCTGGAGAACTCCTCCAACGGCGTCGTCAACCTGAACACCGCGTCGGTGCAGCTGCAGGTGCAGAAGCGCCGCCTCTACGACATCACCAACGTGCTGGAGGGCGTCGACGTGCTGGAGAAGAAGTCGAAGAACGAGGTGATGCTGAAGCAGTTCCCCGACGACCGCCGCGTGCGCAGCTTGCGCGACGCAATCGGCGCGCTCGACCACGAGGACCGCCAGCTGGACACGTTCATCGCGTCCATGGAGGGCACGCTGAAGGAGCTCAACGAGAACAAGCGGCACGCGTACATCACCTATCAGGACCTGCAGGGCATCCCCAAGTTCCGCAACAAAACCATCATGGCAATCAAAGCGCCACCGGACTCCAAGCTCGACGTGCCCGAGAGCATCGCCGGCGGGTTCAAGATGCAGATGAAGAGCCAGACGAAGCAGATCGAGGTGTTTCTCTGTCCCGATACGGCGGAGAAGACCCGCCAGCTGCCGCCTGTTGATCCCCTGCTTAAGGACTTCCAAATGGATCCGAACATCGGGCAGAACATTTGGCTCACTCCACCCGTACCGTCACTCGACATGCCCATGGATAACTACAACCCAATATCGAAACAGGTATGTTGATGTAACACCTCTCATTGCCAACTAATGCTTCGTTTTGTAGACGTGTCGGAAGATCACATTCGGCAAGGAGTCGAAGGATCCTCCGCTCCCCAAACCCCATCAGCCACCAGCGTATTCGACGAGTTGTAGTAGTAGTAAAGCGCACCTGAACAAATCCAACGACCTGGCGAATCAAAACATTCTCGATGGACTGATGAATATGCTCTCGAATCAAAACGCCAACGAGGGACTGAAAATCAAACAGGAGGAACCGTACATGTTCGACCGAATAGGTTAGTATGACATTCTCATTCCATGCACTGCTTGCTAACGCTTCTCGCTGTACCCAATTCGCTGCATAACATGCTTAATTAACAACGTTTGATAACTCTGCGTTCTAACGACGATGGGTTGGTAATGATGGCCGCGCAGGGGAGTTCTGACTGTGACCTGTGTGTATGATTGGCTCACATCACAGGCAGAGTTCTAGCTGCGAGGTCATCCATAATCGGCTTTATTAATCCAATGAAAACGCATTAGAGTTGGTGCAGCGTGTGCATTTGGAGGGAGTCTCCTCGTCGGCGAGCACGACAGCTCGCATTTGGGTACCTGTTCTCCTGCTTTGGGTGCGACCACCAGCTTTCTCGAACGCTTCCTGGGGTGGTGTTATAAGCTGGGTTCTGTGTGTGTATGCGTGGTACCGTTTCGCAATTCGTAGCACCATGGGATTCAGCTCATCACGCTGCTAACGTTTCATCTAACACTTCTTACACACATCTAACATCGTCGCGAATGCCTTCAATGTTAACACGTGCACCATTCGATTGCCGAAACTAAACTATATGTTTTTGCTTGCAGATTTCCCATCGTCGGATCCGATGTTCTGCGAGCCGTTCATCAACCTGGAGCCGCCGCAGTACGCGGAGTACAACTTCAGCATGGGCTCCGAGGAGTGCGCTGGCGACCTCTTCGACACCTTCGATGAGCTCGTGACGATCAATTGACCTGCTTGAGAGCGCGTTTCGAGGGGCTTAGGTTAATTGCCTTGTTGCACCCCGTTGTGGGTGGAATGGGGATGTGATGTGTGAACACACATTGAGGATGATGATTGAAGAAGATGTGAATGTGATGATGATATCCATTCCGTGTAAGTATGGACAAACTGAGAAACAAACCAATGAAAACCCGGAAAGAGAGAGTACGAACTGATCAATTTCTATTCGCGGCATCGAAATTGTCAGCGCGAGCATTCAATTGAGTAGATTTTAAACAAAAAACATCAACGCGACTGCTAGCATAAACCTAACAAACAAACAAACAAAAAACAGGACCAAAGTGCCTAATTTGTTCTTATTTATCCAGACAAATTCGAACGATGCAAAGACACAACAAAGGAGAAAGAAATTTCGACACATTTGGACGTTTATTTAATTTGCGTATTAAGTGTTGATTATTTCTCGTTATAAGTACAAAACGCACTATACATTATTTCTGTTTTATTGTACATGTTCGACGCTTTTTGTTCGTTACTAACAAATATTGAGGACGATGATGATGGACGAGAGGAGTGGATGGATGAGGGCGAAATCGAATAATACGTGAGTGCCATTTTACAACGCAACAATAAGATTTATTTGATAGTGATGCAAATATATTCAGGGTTGGATTTTTGGGGCGGCAACGGCGAAAACTTAAAATGTAACGCGCAAACGAACACAGAATCATCCCGCTCCCGTCTGACGCTGCAGAGATATGTATTCGTACACTTTAAGCCTGTACATACGGTATTCGCTAGTGCGAGCGTTCCCCAGAGATGGTATTTTTATTCTAAACGAGCGCCCCGGTCGCAAATGACAATTATTTTTCCTTGCGATCCGGCCAGCGCCCACTTTTGCGATATGTATATGGGACAGCCAGCGTATTTTGTACATTATTATATCGTTGTGTGTATTACAAGTAATATTAATTTTTGAATTGAAAGGAAGCTGCGTCCATTCCGGTATGGATGGCGCATTTCGAGGGGTGGTGAGATCGCGTCTAACGAACACAAGAAAGAAATCAAGGACACTCTGATGCAATATTTCCGTACTAGTCTTTTATTGAGAAAAGAGAGCGATGCAAACGAAAGCTTTGAGCAGAGAAGCGCATTGAAATTCGTGTACAACTCGTAACAATTGCGTTCTTTCTCGTTATGAAAACGTGTTTAAAACGTCCTGCCTGCATTTGAAGACTGTCCAAACAAAAAAAAAACAAACAAGAGAATAAGATAATAATAAAACAATTTCAAGTAGAATGTGTATTTTGCAAGCAACGTATTTGAGTATTCATTAATTGATACAAACGCAAAAATGTGAGCATTGCAAATTGAAGAATATCAACAATTCCTATTTAAGACATTAGTATTTTTATGCAACTTTGTTGGTGGCAAGGATATTGCTGTACGATCGTGGTCGCCAGAAACAGAACTTGGGTGTTTTTTTTTTCTGTTGTACATTTAGTTCAATCTTCTACATTTTAATTGTTAAATATCCTCCCTCCCCCCCAATTTTGTACTTGTATATAATATTAGAGAACATAATTTTAATCAAGTAATTTACGCTCACGCGATCCATCTTATCTATTCACGCAAAAAAGAATTTATTTGATTCCAATTAGATAAGCCAAAAGAGGCCTTATATTAAACAATTTCATTGCATTCTTAAATTACATGAACGCTCATCACCACATCAACTTTTATTACCAAGGTTGTAAATAGTACATAAACTTGAAGAAACAGAAAGTAATGTTAATTAATTAATAACATATTCAATAAAAGAAAATACTGCATATTGTAACGAGTTGGTACACGCTGACGGAATAATTTGTAATGTAGATGTTTCCATCATGAAGCTCCCAATTGTTGCGCCCCGAAATTTGTGAATTGCGCCCATCACGATGTGATCCTTCATCATGAAATAAGGGAAGTACAAATTTGAAAATGCAGTAGTTGTAGTGGTGAAGGTCACTAATTCTAGGGAGTTTCGTTTTTGGCGCGCGCCATCTCTCAAAGAAAATCAATTAAGTGACGTCAGCGCCGGTAGCGCGAGAACAGGTTTAGGGACTTTTCATTCGTAACGGAAACGCAGCGTGCAAAAACAAATTTGAATTCTATTTATCCAACGATAAATAATCGCAAACAAAACGTCTTCCTTTCAATTCAATAAATTACATATGTATACAATTGGAACCATGCATGTACTCAGCTGGAAAAGTACTCGGAAGCTTTCGACACGAACCCACGCTCCTTTTGAAGCTCTGTAATTGCCATAAGTTAAAAGTTATCTTTTAAGTTGTAATGTCACTTACGTGAAATAATGTCGCGACCCAATGTTTGTACTCTCTCTTTGTAAACCGCTGGTAGCTTATTATCTAGGCCATGAATGAGTCGTAGGAGGTTTTCGACGACGTCATTATCCTTGCTCACTTTGCAAAGCTCTCCAATTAATTGCATCTTTTCGAAGGTCCACTGAGGCGGCTGATGGGCAGAAAGGACGAGAATGGCGGCTTCAAATTGCACATGGCTTGTACACATGTATGATTCGATGAGCTCCATGACCAAATCATCGGCTGATTCGAGTTCTTTTGGATACTGATAGTAAGTAGTGAATAGATTCTTTAAAACTCCAACGTTGTTCGCCTCCTCGTTGAATTTCGCTGGAGCATTTGGATCGTCCGCTACATTTCCTTGCTTCATTATTACATAAGCAACGACACGATCCAATCCATTTCCTGCAAAAATCCCAAATTTAGAACTTTCAACCCATCATAAAACTTCAATCCAACTTTACCTTTATACACATCATTGAATCGTTTAAACAACACCAACCAATTCGTGATGATTGTATAGATAATTGTGAATTTACTTTCAGGCACAAGATAGAGGAGATCCCCCAGGAATTGTCGCACTTGGTGAATTCGACCACGGGCACGACTTGTAGCAGCGTACACTCTGGCCAAATTCTCCACTTCATCCATACATCGCCTCGTATTGAAAAGTAAGTACTTTTCAATTTGCTCTATAAATGAATCGACGTAATTCAGTTGCGTTTGCCGTTCGAGAATGAAAAGTACTCCAACGAGGACTTTCGCGCGTACAGTCAGTCTCGGTTCCAACGGGTTTATCGGTTGATCCACGTCTTCCGTATCACATTTGAGGTACTGCAGAACGAATCTGCAAATGATTTGTTGCGGAAATTCATACAAAACGCGTTTGATATACTTACTGCGTGAATCTGTCGAGTTTGATCGTCATCAGTCTTTCCAAATCGAACCTGCATTCTATTTCATCACCACCCAATCGTGCAAGGTTTTCAAATATTCGCGTAGCTTCAGCTGAAATAGACAAAAAGAATATTAGTAACTGACGGCAGAAAAACATACGGATCGCTTACTGAATGAGATGTTCTTGTTGTACTTCTGCTCCTTTTGAGTTGTACAATTGTCATCATTTGCATCCTCAATTTGAGTGGATATATCATCGCTATCATCGTAGTCGATAACTTCGCGTTTAATTGGAGATCCGTTCTCAGCAGAAATTGGAGAACTTGGAGCATCGAAATCTACCCTTGGTGTTTTGCATGGACTCGTATTTTCTATCGTGATGATTGGTACATTTGGTTTCGGTTCTTTTTTGGCTCCATTCTCAGCTTTTTCGAGTTGCTTGCAAGTTGCATTTGGTTTTTTAATTTCTAACTTTACATTTTGTTGCTTATTTGCTACACATTCTGTGGTATTTGTATTTTGAGCTTGGTGCATGTGAATTTCCTTGGACAAAACATCTAAATTTATTTCATTTTCAGTTGTTGCAGACTTTGAATTTTCCACTATCAGAGGTTTTTTGAATGCAATCGTCTTCTTTCCTTCTGGCTTCATAGAAATAGGAGATAGTACAATGACATCCTCAAGTACTGTTCTATTTGCCAATGAAACTCTAACATCTTTGTTGTTTTTCGTAAATTGAACATTAGGAAAAACAATTTTACCATTTGCTTCACAAACGGCGCCACCGAATATTTTAGTTTTTGGCTCGATATTATTTGACTTGTTGCATGCATTGCTTGTTACGTTTTCAGTTGTGGATGGCGGTATATTTTGTACTCTAACAGGCCGCTTGAATTTATTAGGCTTATTTTCTTCCAGTTTAATAGAAATTTGAGGCAATATATCTTTCAATACTGTTCGGTTATTTTGCTTGGATTCTTTAATGCCTGCATTAGTTTCAGCGCTTTCTAATATTCCAGTTGTTGCATTCTTGCAAGCCTCTGAATTATTTGTTGAATTTTTGATTTCGTATGGAGATGTATTATTTAGTTTCGACATTTTAATATCATCGCTTTCCTGAATTTCAGTGGGCGATTCAATTTGCGCTTCTTGGTCGATACTCTCGACGATTTCAGAATCATCTTCTGGACTTTTCGAATCATCAGAAGACTTCGAACAATATGAATGTTCCTCCATCATATTGAAAAGATCCAAGATATCTTCAGCAGCCAAACGATTTGGTTGACTGTTTGGTGAATCTTGTAAACTTTTCTTTTTATGTGAACCCATTGCATTTATTAATGGTGATTCTTTGGATGTTGCTTTAATTATATCTTTTTTACATGGTGACTTAATATCTGTATTCAAACAGATTCGTTTTGCTGGTTGATCCACTAATTTTTCTGTATCGTTGCTGATAATTTGCATATGAGAAACTGCATCTGAAGTTGAAGCAATTTCAATCTTCTTTGGTGTTTCAATGTCAGCAAGTTTCCGCTTGTTATCAGCACGCATTTTCTCATCAATTTCCTTCGACTCCGATTCGCAACCTTTTATTTCCTTGTTAATCAAAGGTGTACTCTGATTGATGGGCTTCGAATATGCCTTTCGCTTCTTCCCAACTTGAACAATCTCCGAATCGTTTGCAGGAATGCGTTGAACAGAAATCTTATTACATTGCTTAATACGCTTTCTGATGCTAGCTAATCTATTTACACACGTTCTCTTAGATTTCGATATCACATTTT
Source organism: Aleochara sp. GC000083 (assembly GCA_030264555.1). Classification (NCBI taxonomy): domain Eukaryota; kingdom Metazoa; phylum Arthropoda; class Insecta; order Coleoptera; family Staphylinidae; genus Aleochara; species Aleochara sp. GC000083. The sequence goes on from JARJDZ010001291.1 coordinate 10,000, forward strand.
TGTCGCTTACAACTATCTTTTCTTCCATCTTAGTCTCCTCGTTAATGGGTTCCTTATCAATAGGAATTCGTGAGAGAGGTTCGCAGTAATTTTGCTCGAAGCTGTCGTCCAAAGGTGAAATGATTGCAGGCACACTGACCTCCTCGAAAATGTCGTTAATGCGATCATAGCCATCGTTGCCAACATCTTCGAGAATCTCTGAGTCAGTGGGTGAGAAATCTACAGCTAAATTCGGAGATTTGTAAGTAATTCGTTGACTATCATATCCTGAACTATCTGTATCAGAATAATGTTTCTGCCTGTACTGCATTAACTCTCTGCTTCGCTCCAACTGCTTCGTTTCCTTCAATATATTTCCGCACAAGCGACGTCGCATTTTGCGCAAGCTTTCGCTGACTTGCTGAGAATCAATATACCTATTGAGACGATGCAGAACTTTCTGGAAGATTTCGTTTTCCGTTACAGCAGTCGACGATAAACGTGATCTTGATATCTTGCTGAAATGTACCAATTCTCCATTCCTGATTGTAAACGCGGATTTTGAGCGTTTTAAAACAGCCACGGCGCGTTTTATCGTAATCTTTTCATCTCTTCTACTTTGAAGTTCGCATTGTGTTGACATATTTTCCGTGCTGATGCTCGTGGTTTGCGTTTCTTTCCATGCAAGTTTGACATCTTTTTGGCTTGAGCGACGAGGTCTTAAGACTCTAGTGAAGTTCTGTGGTACTGTTTCATTTAAGCAGCATTGCATTCCAAATTCAGATGTCTGCTTTGGAAGTTTCTCATCTAAACAGCATTGAATTCCAAATTCACATTGCTGCTGATGTTTTGGTAATGATTGTGTATTGCTAGTGTTTTGCAGCACTGTATCCTCTAAACAGCACTGAATTCCATATTCAGAAATCTCCACTTTGGTTTGTGTTGCTTTCCCATGAAGTTGTGGTTTTGTTTGGGATGGTTCAATTTCAGTTGATGCAATGGGTGATATTTTCAGGCAACATTGTATACCGGAATTTTTAGCTTTCAAAATTGTAGTCTGGGTCTCTTTAATTGCAACTGATAAGCTATCAGTTTGAATAGGCCTTGTAACTGTTGATCTAGTTGTCTGTGTTTGGACACTCTTCATTAACTTTTCATTGGCATCAGGCACTGGAAATGGACTAAGCAGGTTTGGAAATTCAATCATTTCCTCAAGGAATTTATTGATATCATCAAGATTGAAAATTTCTTCCTCTTCCTTAGGAATCACATTTGCTTCTATTGAAGGTAATGAAGCCTGTTGCTCACATACATTTTCTGTGATAACAATCTTCTTCTCACATGTTTGGTTTTCCTTCAATGCTACCCTCAGCCCTTTAATAATTTTCCTCAGCTTGTGAATTTGAAATGAGGATTTCACCTACAATAAGTATATTAGAATTTGTCGAATATATGAAGTGATTAATTTGTTGAAAACAAAATGAGATTAATTAACTTACATCATTTTTTTCCTGAACTTTTTTATGTTTCTTCTTGACTGCCTGCTTGTACCATATAAATTTCTTCCTATGGTTCCTCAACTTCTCACAATAAGCATGCTTCATCTTCTGCATTCTTGAATTCATTGAGAACTGTAAATCATTAAACTTTTTTTGCTCTTTCAGTAAGCTCGCCTGATGCTCATCCTCAAGTTGCTTACTTTCTTGTGTTTTTTTCTCAACCTCATTTAGGAGATCGTTCTTCTGCGATGTTAGTCGGGCATTTTCTCGTAAGATCTTTTTCCATTTGGCTTCCAGTGACGCCAACTTATTCTGTTTATCACCAATTAATTGAAAAATGGAGCTGAAAATAAGCAAGGTTAAGTCAAACGTTTTGAAACGTTGATAAATAAAGTACAGGCGTAAATGAAAATAGCAAATCAAAGATACTCACTCAACTTTGATGATCTTCTCCTTAAGTATTTTTATATCATCAATTTGTTGCATGTTTTCTGGTAAATTCATTTTAAACAATTCTCATAACCTCACAAAACTAGCTCAACAATGCCTCCAGTGAAGCGTTGGTATGTCCAGTATAGTTTCGGGCATTATTTCAGAACAAATATAAACTTACGTTTTATATCATTTAGGCTTGACACGTTAAATCGAAATGCACCAAAAAACGATGAAATTAAGCCGAGTACCGAGAGCACGCTTCAACTTAGCATCACCAAAACACAGCCACACTGTCGTCAGTGAGGATCGTGAGGATATGTATTTGCGTCGATATCTGCCTAATGAGAACAGAGCAATAACAGTCTCTGTCTCTGGTAATAAAGGCAATGAGTGAACGCACCATATGAGGTAAACTTCGAAAATTAACATGAATTGATAAGCAGTTTTGAAAATACACATTCTCGGGTATTATGATAGGCAACCATTGAATACATATGTAATGTGTATTGCCTACTGTTTGGCTTGAGGCTTAGAAACACGTGTATCAATGTACCAATTATTCTGATTTCATATATTTGTGTTTGATAGACAAATATGTAATTACTTTTCTTGTGTTAGGATCGTCCAGGGCTTTTGGAGAAACACCGCCAAGTTTAAAGCAACCAGGATAATATGGTATGTATCTTTTATGCTATTGCACAAGCACTACATACATAAAGTAGTAGATAAATGCAATTAATGTGAACACATAATTTCAATAATAGGAAACTGAATACTATATTTATTGCTTTTGTTTTAGAACCTTCAAATGCAGAAGAAAACTTGCTCACTAATACTAGTCACTTGGGGGAAACCTTGTTGCATCGTGGGAGCCATGGGACAATACATATTAGGCTTGTCCACATCTTGAGCCAGTTACAAATGGGACATCTGGAAAGCATCTCCAAGCAATGTGATCTCCTGCAGCAGTCTTTTAAGGTAGTTATAATGTATGTCATAGTTTTTCTTATTTTAGAACCTTCCCTGTTTCTTTGGTATCTGCTCTACAAATATGGACAACTTCAATGGGCCAGGGACACCTGGAAAGCATCTCCAAGCAGTTTGGGCTCCTGCAGCAGTCTCTTAAGGTATTTTATTTACAATTTATGTCTATAAATACAATATGTTATAATTTAGTTAGTAGTTTTTCTTATTTTAGAATCTTCCAGTCTGCTCTACAGATATGGAGAACTTCAATGAGCCAGGCGCACCTGGAAGGCATCTCCAAGCAGTTTGGGCTCCTGCAGTAGTCTCTTAAGGTATTTTATTTACAATTTATTTCTATAAGTAGATTATGTTGTAATGATGTCATAATTCTTTGTTTTTTAGAATCTTCCATGTTTGTAACAGGTTACTTGGCAAATGTGATGAACTTCAATGAGCCAGGGACATCTGGAAAGTATCTCCAAGCAATTTGGGCTCCTGCAGCAGTCTCTTAAGGTAGTATATCACTTTAAATGTAATATGTTATAATGTATATCATAGTTTTTCTTATTTTAGAGTCTTCCATGTTTCGTTGGAGTCTGCCCTACAAATATGGATAACTTCAATGAGCCAAGGACACCTGGAAAGCATCTCCAAGCAGTTTGGGCTCCTGCTGGAGTCTCCTAAGGTATTGTTTTAACATTTTATTACTATAAATGTGTTATGTTGTACTGTATGTCATTCTGCTGTAGCTTTATATTGTATGTTGTTTACTATTAGTGTAGTTCATTGTTTACATAAATGTGTAGCTGTACTGTCTTTTGTTGTAGCCCTTTTTCCTTGTTTTGCTTTCCTTATTAAATTAAAAATCTAATTCCTTATTTTCTTTTCTTTATACTTTTTCTTTATCATTTTCATGGGTTATGCTCGAGGCAAGAGCAGACCCAACCGAGGCGGGAGTAAAGAAGCACCTTACTCCCGCGCTTTAAAACTTTCCAAAGGGGTAATAAAACCCAATCCTCATCGGACCGAGTATACAATGAGGGAATAAAGTGACTACTTAACTCCCCTCAAATAGAGGGAATAAAGTGACTACTTTACTCCCCCTTAAATAGAGGGAATAAAGTGCTACTTTACTCCCCACAACTAGCGGGAATAAAAGGCTACTTTACTCCCTCCATGTATAGTCGGTCCGGTGATTATTGGGTTTTATTACCCTAG
>JARJDZ010001294.1:0-35021 GCA_030264555.1 Aleochara sp. GC000083
TTCCCCCGTTGGGGGATAATCTTTGTTTGCTTTTTGTTTCAGGTGCCCTTGGTTTTATCATCTATAAATTGCGAATTGTGCAGTTTCAAGTCATAAAACCATTAACCCGGCCCAGGGGACTGCAATGTGACATCCCACCTGGGTAATTCTTGACAGACGCGTCCACGGCGCGGGGGTGGGCAACATCTGCTTTCCAAATTATTGCCATTATCGTCAAAAGAGAATATCTTTTATCAGTTATTCTTATCTACGTCTATTAATATTGCAGATGTTGGCAAAGTTCTGTCAGGGGGTTCTTTAGAGGTAAAAAATAATAAAACATGATATAATTATGTTTGTTTTAGATTCGGATCTACACTTGGGAATAAATCTGCGTGGCCCCAATGGGGCATAATCATCCATTTGCTTTATGTTTTAGTTAATTGAAGGCGGACCTCTTTAAAAGCTATTCGCAAGTTAATTAGCTTCGTCTGTTGGTGACACTGATAAGTAAATAAGATTTTACCAGCCAGTTCAAATTAAATTGCGCCCCATCAATTGTGGAGCATTAAGAGGGTAATTAACTTTTTCAATTATGGATAGCGTCTTTGCGCCGACGAAATAAAACTAATTGAATCAGTGTGTCCATTCGAAACATTTGCGCCGCTGATCACGGTGACGTTGCGCTGATTTATTAATCAACTACATAGCACACTCCGTCGTGTGGGTCGCTCGTGCAAAGTAAATCAATTGCCAGCGCGTTGCGAAAGCGCAGAATGCGAAAATCTCGTCGGTACTAGGCGACTGCTGTAGGCTCACAACCGGAAGTAATCCATCGAGAGTATAAAACGGGGTCGAGTCGTGCGCTACATGAGAGAATCATGGTTTGTTACATTCGGCAGTTTATGGCTTCGGCGTTTTCTTTCTGCGCTCTTTTTATGTACCGCAATCCTCCAGATGCGCGTTTCCGTCGTCGTGGTTTGCGATTCGATCTATCCACCGATGTATTAGCGGTGTGCTCTTGTGGGTTGGGAGCTTCTTTAATGTTCTTTAATGTTCTGCGGTGGTCGTGCTTTGATCAATTGAGACCATTGACATGCGGGTATCGTTCCGAAGTCTATCCACGACCAAGATTTTGCTCGTTTATCGTCCTTTTCCAATCATTACTGTTTCTGCTGACTCGTAACTTTCCCATGCTCGCTCTGTGAAGAAATCTCCACCGGAAAGAAATTTTATCCATTTAAGATATGAGAAGTTTACAGCAACTAACTCTTCATCAAATATCTACGAAAAATCGTGTAATCTTTGCAAAAATATTTATAAACTAGTAAATTCCAATTTTGTTAATCGTAACGCCCTCTGTAGAATATGTGTGGTAATACACGTGGTTGGCTAAAAGTACCAGAATTGCCCGCTAGGTGGTGACATCAATCCGATTTGCGAATTTCTATGAAATTTATTCTGTAAATCCTGAAAGTAAACCAAGAAACATAACATTGATTCTTACTCGCATTGAAAAAGTACTCACGATAATTACAGTCTATGGCGTTGTAGGAATTCGAACCAGGGATCAATTCTTTCTTGATGCTTTTAAGTGTATTAAAGTCGCCATAAATTAAAAACTCTTATCCAAATTGCATCCTGCTGAGTCTCTGAAATCAACAAACACATTTTTGAAGTAAATTATCTCTACGCCAACATAATTTTGCGACAATTTATCATCATTCTCTTGCCTTACAACTTATCAAAGCGTCGCTTATACGGCCGTTGTACATCAGCAGACTTCCTGAGTTCTCTTCCTCGAATGCTTGCACTGTTTTTCTTGCCGATGAGCCCCATGAGATTAGTCATGATCGGATTAAATTTTATAATCCGGGGGACGTGTCGTCGAGCGCGTTCCACTATGATTAGCACGTTCACAGTTTCAACATTGCTATACTCCCTGTAAGAAAACACGTTGGATCACAAATTACTTGCTGGTAGGATTTTTAAATCGTCAGTCATAACCCAACTTATTAGAAAACAACATGGACGCGATGCGGGTTGCCTATGTTAGATTAGGAAGGGCATAGGATACGCGAACTTGCGATTGAATTGAAGCGAAATCCAGGCGACGTGTGTTCTGGAAGAGCGACCCAGCACACATGGGGTTAGTGGTGTACATTGCGCAGCACCAGGGCGGCCCTGGCAGAGCGAGCTGCAGAACGGAGCGAATTGAGAGCACCCAGTGACCGACCGAGGGAGCATGCGAGCAAGCGCGTTCGCCGTTCGTGGGGGGTTCGAGGCGAAATTCAAACTTGCTGCCGCAACAGTAGACGAGCAGACGAAGGGGCGAGTACTGCACGCGCCGAGTTCGCGCTACGGCACCGCCAACCACGACGTGCACCACGTACACAGTATCAATGGTTGTTGCCCATGTGTGCTAGATTCCCCATTTCTTGGTAGAGAGTTGGTTCAACGAGTGCGTGAGTGATTAAAGGTTGTGCATCGTCATTGTCACAGCGGCGCTAGACGCGATAGATTCGCGGTGGACACACTGAAACAATTCGTTACATTTTGTTTGTTTTTTGGTTTGTTTGATGCTCGCGGCTAATATCAACTACTTTTTAGGCTGCGTTTGATTTTCCGGCGACGCAATTAGTGCAGTGCGTCTGCTTTGTGCATGGGGCTGCAGACGTGGAGGACCTTCTGCATGGCACACGTGCGGCGTGGAGGTGTGCCCGATTCCTTCACTCGAGCCACGAGAGCGTTGGCGACGTTGTCCTCCCATGCACGGACGGTTGGCGCGCCGTCGAGGAGGCGTAATTGCAGTTGAGAGCATCATCATCATCATCATCATCATCGACGACAGCCGTACAACACACGGGCACGCAAAGCAGCCAAACGCAAAACGAAAATCAATAATTCTTACAAAACGCGCCGTCGGCAAAGCGAGCGACGAGCACGTTTACCTTGCATACACACACAGCGCGAGGGGGGACCTGGTGCAATCGAACCATGCATTAGTGCAGTTTGTGGACAGCACAGCAACATCGGACGTCGAATGGCTTAGCGAATAATTGATGCAAGCGATGATGAACTTTACATATTGAGGATTCATCGGATGGGGCATACCTGATAAAATATGAAATAATGGTGGGTATCACATGTAGAATACACGTAATTAGTGGCAGGCAACTGGCAAGCACAACCAGCAGCCAGGAGGTGTAATTTATGTAATTTATGTAGGCGGCGTTTTTACGCGAATAATTTCGTGGATGCATTACGCTGGAAGCACACTTGCAATGTAATTAATTCGAAATTAATTACGCATGGGGTACGAATAATGATTATTTATGAGCTTTTAAAAAGGCATGAAATATGTATACGTGCCCCTTCGGCGTATGCCACTTCTTCGCGGCCGGCTCATATGAACCAGCCTCTCCAAGTGCTCTCATCCCTGGATCTCACGGGAGACATGACGCGGCCAGCAGCGCTGAGTGCAAATTGTAGTCCTAGATAAAAGCCAGTGAGTTATTTCCGCGGATTCGCCAAACAAATTTCACTCCGTTCGCACATATCGCACTCATTGTCGTTGGGGGCAACATTCAACAAAAGGCGTGCCCAAACTAATTGCGTTTTATCATTGATTTGTTAATTATCATTTGAAATTTTAGACTCTCGCACTTTGACCTCGTTTCCTTTGACGTGCTTCTTTGTGACTGGAGTAATTTAAATACGAAGAGGACTGAAAAAATAAATGAAGGACGCAAAGACGTATGCGACAGAGGTGTCGGACGCAACGCAGCCGGAAATTTATTTACTCGACCCAGAGGAGAAAAGAGCGCTGACATGAAAAAAAAAAGATAATGAACATGCTACGACATGAACGAAATTACTCGAGGTGCTAATCTGAAAGGACGCGGGCGCGTTGAAATGTGACAGCACGCGTTTTATCAACCGGATGCTGGATAATGATATGATAAGATGGCGTTATAAAGTTATCACTTAACACGAAGAAGTCCTGAAAACTGCAATTCTGCGTAGATTCGAAGATTGTGGACTTTTGATCTGGAACATTATCGAATTGGTCACTATTACTGAACCCAATTCTGAGGTCTGGGTCCTAAAGGTAATAGCAACATCGTGGGCAACATCATCATCATGCAAATGAAATGTTTGATGCTTGGTAGGCTTTGATATCCTTTCAGGAATTAACAACACTCCATTAGTCTGGCTAGCGCGTATGCTTACCCACACCTCATCAACCATCAGGGCTCACTCTATCAGCCCTTAATTATCATTGTAATGCGCCGCAGCGGATAGCAAGCTCGAAACTATTCGAATGGAACTGCCAGGGATGAAGGATGTCGGCCTGGGATCGGGAATGAGGGACAACGCATTAGAGGCTCTAATGTATTCCCTCAATGTCTTTATTAATTCACGCGCACAAATCGACCTGCTATAATAATTGTCAAATTTGTGGACGCATAAGAGAAACAGCAATAGCAGCCCATGAATGAGATAAATATTCCGTTTGTCGTCTAATGGGCAAAAATGGAGGATGAATTGTTGAGACAGCTCCATACATATATGTATATATCCTTAATCCGGTTGAAGTGCTTTTATCGCAGAAGGAAACGTCATGCGGGTGCAATTACGAGCCAGGTAGCTTTCATATTTGCATATAATTCAACTTAATTTGGCCGAGTGCGAGTGCCCTGCTGAAAATGACAGCGAGGCCGGCAAAGTGAAACAATGCCAGCGGCCAAAAATACCACGTGACGTCCGAGTTGATTTACACTCGCATCCAGCAGCCATACAGGCGCACCTCGTGGACGTCGTCTCCGAGGAGTAGCCCCAAATATTTCTTCGTAGAGTTGAAATTGTTTCAATGAGAGAACGAGGCCACTGTGTGTATACAAATGAGACGGATGTCGCTCATGGTGAAAGAAGGATATGTATTCGCAGGCTGCTGTGCGAAATGCGGGAAAATACAATGAAGGAAAAGCGGGTGTTGTGCGCGCGCGTAATTTTCCACGCAGAGAGAAACTGAGGCGTCATCCGCCGTTTATGGTATGGAGGCCGACTGGGAAAGCTGTGACGACGACGTGGAGGAGGAAAACGTCGGGATGCAGGATGAAGGAACTAAGAGCGCTGTAGTTGGAGGCAAACCGGAAAATTAATTATTGCGCGTATTTAGCGAAAATTCAACTGAAACACTTTATTATTTACACGCAGACGCCATTTGAATACTGGATCTAGATTTGCTTTCGGTGGAGCTCTTCTTCAGCTAGGAAAATGCAAACTAATAATATTTCCAAGTGGAATTGAAATTAAGGAAAAAAACGAATGATCGTTGGGAAACTCGAACATTTTCGGGCTAAACTTGTATGTAATTTACTCGGTCACATGTCATCTGAAACAATGTCCATGTCGCATATGACAGGATATCTTCCTCCCATTGGCTCTCGTCGACTATGATAACTGATACAGTTTCCTCTTCCGCGCTGTGATGAGATCTTCTTGCTGCGGCGATACGAACCGAGTGAGCGATACATAAATGTGACATGCCGTATTGTGACGTGACTGATACGAGGACGTGATGGCCTCATAAAAAATAGATAAGCACTGAGACACTGAGACAAAACCAGCCTAAAGCTTCACATCTTGAGATAAGATCCTTGGAAAGAAACGGCGAAGGAAAATGATTCGACGGAATGGGAGTTATCTTTTATAACCTCTGATGGAGGAAAATTGGAAAACAACAAGTCGAAATGAAACTACACACTCGGCGCTTGATGTTGTCAGCGGCAATTGATGAAGATTAATGAAGTTTATCCATGCAAATGTACGAAAATGCCAAAGTTCGTTGGCTAGCTGCATTCATCGACAAGCACAAGATTTAATTGATTAAAAGTTGGTTTTTAATTAACTCCTCAAGATGAACCATCGGAAGAATGAAGGAGTAAAAACCAGGGAATACTGCAAATGATTATGGGAAGAAGGGAGCAAATGGAAGATCCATTAGAGGCGCCCCATTTGAAAGTCAAATTCTTTATTAATTGAGACATCTTCTCTAATTGCATTTAAATCATGAAGTACATTGAAAAATCTTTCTGAAAAAGAAAATGAGATCCAGATCGATGAATGCAACAAACTATTTCGTATTCATTAACATAGTTACATGAGTCCTACAATTTATTAAGCGAATAAATGAATTACGAATTACATTGCTGCGTGCACCAACTGCAGTAATAAAACCAGCGCCAGGAACGCGAACGCGAACAGGAACAGAAACAGGAACAGGAGCATATCACATCAATTCAAGCACACTGCTAAGTCTGGCGGAACATTTGGCAATGAATTTCGCAAGGCATCATCTACACTTTGTGTATCCGCGCTGCTGCATGCGCGATATAGTCTTGAGAGAGCTCTTGCAACTATTTAATAGTTTGAATTAGATTCCAGACGAAGATGAAGATGGAGGGATGCGTGATACACTTCCAGTAAATAGATTTGCACTCAACTTCGGTATCAGTGTTATTAGTCGTTGGTGGTGGCGTCGGCGGCTAATTTCCTAGTTGTCTAGCACGAATCGTGTTATCGGCTCGCTGTGCACACTACACACTCAATGCACGAGTGTACGACATGCCGCGTGGCGATGTCAAGTCGATTATAAATTGCTTCAAAACTAATAAGCACTAGAGATTATCCGATTATTTCGTGCATGAATAACAACTTGTTTTGGGTGCAACAATTGCACAAGGTTTTGTATCGTCGAATTTGCACTTTCCGAAACTCAAAAAACAATTTGAATTCTTCCTGTTATAAATTACTTTCTTAAGAGAAATCGTTAATCTCTTGATTAAGTTCTCAGTGTAGATAATCGAAACATTGGATGGATTTTGTCCATCGTCTCTAATCCACATTTTTATCTTTCTCAAAGTTGTTTTTGCTTCTTTGCTTCTTTTTCTCATCTCTTGATTCGTATTCAATTCAATTCCCTTTTCTGAGACCGGAAAAACGAAATCATCTTCAGTGACTTTCACTTTAGCTTTCACGTTTCCACCTCTCTATTGTTGGCAAGTTTTTCTTTTTCCTTATCATTTCTACGACGAGCACAATTCAGCAAGTTAAATGCGGTGAAATTCGTAATTCGCGGGAGATTTACGCGTATTTAATATTCAGGAGGATTGGGGGGCTATCATCGAATTAGGCGAATTACAGCAACAAAAAGCTCGAGAGTAAATCGTTTCTTGTTGCTTATCTGCCGAATTCGGCTTTTCGTTCAACCTGTTTTTGTCGCACGGATTAAACGAATGCCGGAATTATATTGAATGATGGTAGATTTCCGACGTCAGCAAATTAAAAATTAACAATTAACTCGATTAAGTGTAGGCTATTCATGGATCTCAGAATTAATATTTCAATTAGTTAGTTATTTTCACTATCTCACTAATTATTCCAGCCATCAGCAGCCATCATTGTAGCAATGTGTGCAGATGTCTCTCTGTATGTGATTAATTTTGTTCTGAAGTCCGTATATATGCCATGAATAATATCACGAAATTCGGTTCGTCACTGAATGTCACCACTGAATGTGTCCTCTCTTCGGCTATTTATAAATTGGCCGGAATCGAGACTGAATGGTGAATAAATAATTGAATTCAAATGTTTTCGATTAGCATCCGTTCTATTATTATTCCTGATCGAATATTTATGTTGGAAATTTCATTCAGAATTGTCGAAATTGGAGAACAATTGCGCCCTAGAGAGTTCCAATCTGGATTTAAAAAACTCACAAATTTTTTAATCATTAATTTTATGTCTTCCTCTTGAAATTATATCTACATTTGATTTTATAGCAGAATATATCTTGTTGGAATGAAAAGGAGGTTGGGAAACATAATATTCTTGTAAGTTTTCCACAATTTGGCTCGACAACCACGAGATGGTTGATGTTTGTGTTTCTTAGCACACGCTGAAGAAACATGTTGATGGCGGCGGCGAAAATGTTGTTTAAGAGTTTAAAGTAGAGTAAACACGCGATGTCATCGTACACATGGGACGGTTGGATGGGTGGTTGGTGGGTTGATGTGGGGGCGGAAGGTGCGGTCGTCCTTCAGCTGTTGCTTGCCACCCACCAACCCTTTTATAACTTTTGCTCTTCAGCTCTTTGCATGTGCTGCATGTTTACATTTTACAATTTCGCGTAGATAATAGCATCGTCTATGGTTTTATCTCATTTTCTGTCCATTTGGTTGCCTGCCTACAAATACAATTATATCATAATGAAAAAAAAAAAAAGAAAAAAACTATGGGTGAATGTAAAAAATGTAATTACCATTCTGTTTTTTGTTTTAGGTGAGTGTCGACTACACTTATGCTATCACATTTCATTCGGCGTTTAAGCAAACACAGGTTAAAGAAACAAGTAATGAAAAAAACAAAAATGGTAAGCTACACCTTAATACATGTTAATATCCGCATTTTCTTGAGTGGTCTATGGAATATAATAGCTGGGAAATTGGGAGCTGACATGTTTGGATAAGCCCTTACAGTATTCTCTCTCTTGGTATTCTCTTTTACGAGAAATTGACATATTTGCTTGATGGGATATTATGTTCGGCGATAAAATGAAATATTATACGCGTCGAAGACAATAACACGATTGACGATGGAAGGATGTAATTAAACGAACTTGATTGTTTCATGTTACAAAGTCTACGTCGTAAAATGGTTGACAATTGTTGGGATTCGGTGAAATCCTCATTATTGGCACAAACATCATATGTAATATGGAATATTCAGTCATGAATAATGCAAAATGTGTGGCGGGATAATAATAATAATTTAAATTGAAGGCTGAAAATACATGCTAATGCTATTGAAATTAGCACGAACATTAACAATATGAAATTTCGAAAATGAAATGCGTTAACAAATTCATTCAAAATGAACGTCGATGGTAAACGATGTATCTATCTTAGAGAGACGTCTGTATAATTTTTGCGCGTTTCAAAATCAGGATATATGAGGCAATATCAATTTGTCTGATGAAATTCCACGGGCGGCGGGGATTTCGGCCGAAGAAATCATCAGTATGCAAAAAGCGTGGCGGAGGGCGCGGCTTAAACGTTACGTTAAACAGTCCTAATACGGATGGTGGTGGTGGTGGTGGTGGTGGTGGTTGCGGGGGTGGCATAGGAAAAGCCGTCACGTAGAGCTTCGCGCAACGTTTTCTCCCGGAATTCCAGCGAATCTGTCCGGTAGCCTACTTTGAATCCAACAAATTCGGAGCAAAGTGCCTCTCATTTATACACCACGAACTGTTATCCTGGCGCAGACGCTGCAGACCCAAAGAAACACAACCCGGAGGAGGCCGTCGATCCTCTCTCTGTACTTTTGTACCTAGTCATTCGCCACGGTTGGCAAAACGTATAATTTTCGAATTTAAATGCATTACAAAACTGCCGCAATGCGCGCACGCGCTTTTCAAAAAAACGCGAAAATATTAATAAAAAATTTTGGGGATAAATGTGATCATAAATTGCAATATTCTGCCTGCAATTCGACTACAATTTTATTGTTGAAATATCAGGAACTAAAAGAACAGCGCGAAATTATTGAAGAAGTTTTACAAATAGCAACAATAACAACAATGCTAGTCGTTGTTTGATGTCAACTGTCTTTGTGTTGTTTAATTCCATTTCGTGTACATTGCATCACATGTCGACTGTTCATATTCTCCGAACAAAAGTACAAAAAATACATACAAACCCGAGGTATGTAACAAACAACAAGGATGAAAGAGACCCGCAAACAAAAATGTAATCAAACGGCATATAGTAACACGTAAATAATAGGATTAAATGATCCGGCAATGAAATATTCCTCGTTTTTCCACCCAACGTTTCGCTAAAACATTCTAATACTTTTTTAATTAAATTCCCCCCCTTCTACTGACTTTTTTTCAAATCTTCATAACCTCGAATCGTGTTCAAATATGAGCCTTTGAGTTTGTTCCATGCTGCGTTTTTAAATTTCAATTCGGCTTGATTTATTTATAAACTAAGGAATTCGTCGTTTTTGTTCCTTTTTTTTTCTTTAAATTTGATTGGAAATTCTGAAGATTGAAGAGGAACTTGATGGGTTGAAATATGTGTTTGAATTTTCGAATTAGGGTGTTTAATGTCGCGGAAATGTAAATAACGCTTTTTTAATTGCTTGTGAACGATTTATTCGCCGCCTAACTTCATCCGGTTATAATGGCACGCAGAGCCATCGCTGATGGAATTGGCATCATTGAAGCACGAGTTGAATGAAGGACTATCTATGTTGAGGGACGAAATGAATGTCGGTTTTATTTACTAGAACGACGAGCAATTTTAAATCAAATGAGATTTCGTTTATTTCTTTGACTCGAACATAATAACGATTTATCCTTTTTTCTTCGCTTTTATCGATTGTTTGCGTTTCTGAAGAATGTTTGTTGCCTTGGTAACAGACAGTTTACCTAATAATTTCGCTAGAGGTTAGAAGTTCAAGTAGGGCTAAAATAACAGCAATTAATGGAATTTGATCCTTGTAATTGGCTTTAGTCTTGTTATCGTACGCCAAGGACTTGATATCCTTAATGAAGTATCCTCCAAGTGGCCACTTCCGGTGCAAATAACCGTTTGAGATGCCTCAATTTAGATATGAGAGTTTTTTCCTTCAATTGTTTATATTACGCGAAGAGATATTTGTTGCAAATGGAAAAACGAAGTTGGAATGTAATTTTTAGTTGTAGTTGCAAAACTAAACGCATTTTGTTCGCTGCGCCATTGAGAACACCAAAGAACCCTTTTCGCGTTTCGACGTCCAGACAATCCCTACACATTCGCAGGATAACGTACATCAGCCATTATCCGAGTCCCTAATCTAACGCCTCGATCCGCTCCCAGGAAGCACTATGTAGACCACTCTCCTCCGGCTTATTCTCTACCGGTTACCGCTCATTGCCGCCGCCGCCTCCTTCTACTGCCCCTGCTGCTGCCCGCTGAACTGAAACACCAC
The DNA here is from genome assembly GCA_030264555.1 of Aleochara sp. GC000083. Classification (NCBI taxonomy): domain Eukaryota; kingdom Metazoa; phylum Arthropoda; class Insecta; order Coleoptera; family Staphylinidae; genus Aleochara; species Aleochara sp. GC000083. The sequence continues at coordinate 11,020 of JARJDZ010001294.1, forward strand.
AGCTTGATTCATTACGGTTCCAGCCAAATGTCCCTATAGATTACTACTCCCCCGGTTCTGAGCTCTTCCACCGCTTCTCTTCGCATGATTAGCACACCAAACTGAGGGCGCTGGTGTCGCGACGTCGTCGTGGAAATTTACAATTTCGCCCCGTGAAACTTTATCCAATTTTCAAATCATGTATTAAATGAGTACCACACAAGTAATTTAATTGGCTAGCATATACCGGTGCGAAATGAAAGGCATAAATTTGAGAGCTCGCGAGTAGGCTGTTTTTTAATTAAACGCCCAGCATGCAGAAACAAAAAACAAGCAGCGCCAAGGGAATTGGCACGGCATGCAAATGCGAAAAATGTGCGCGCGTGGGCCAACACTTAATTGTAATCAAATACGGAAAATACGGCGACGGAGTGGATTACTCTCTCTTCAGTATTGTAGAACAAAACAGCTGTTCGAGGTCTGCGACGAAGATCCGAGTGGTTGATGTTGAAACAAGCGAACCTGCGGAAACAAACCGAATGCAACAACGCAACGAAACGGAACGGCAACGAAAATACGAAAAAATAAACAATGAACGCAACCTGGAGAGAAAAAAAACGTGCAAGCGATAATTCTTTCATTCCGATTCGCAACGAACGTCGCTTTCATTCCCGTTTCACCTGCTTGTTACCACCCACGGTTGTATTGTTTGTTGTCTAGAGGGAAGGAAATTTTGCGTACTGCGTAAACTCAATTTTTTCGTTTTTTAATGGCTTTTTATGTGAAGATTTGAAGAGAAAGAGGAATGGTCGTAATTGATAGGTTGGTCCTGTATATTTTCCAGGATTGTGGTTTTTTAATTAGTCTTACACCTACATTTTGTAAAAATTGTCTTGAATGTTTTATGATGGGTTGTATCTTGTTGAATAGGCTTTTGCATTGTCCAATGCAATTTCTTCACGTCCAATATTTGCAAAACTTGTTAGTCCGACTAGGGAGTAGTTAACCTCGAGGTAATTCAATCCTGATTACTTTAGAACCGTCACTTATCTGATTAGTCCGTGTACCATCCTTTTGGTATATCCTTCAGGAGTCCTCTTCTATGTTGCTTTGCACCAATAACTATATTTTCCATCCTTTGTTCTGTAACCAGTTTCAATCTAAGAGCGTGTAATTCATTTAGTTGCTAACATTTTAATTCGATTCTCTTGACCGAACTAATCTCTGAGAATTTCATTTATGGTCCTGATTGTGTTTCAAGATTCAAAAATGTAATTTAATTTTTGATCGAAAATCCATTTGAAATTTGACCTTTATCCTCAACATTATTAGTCAACATTTTCTTTGACTTTGATCAATTTTCCTTTCTAACACACAAACATACTCATATTACAACAATATCAACTCTTTGAAAATCCGCCTCCTCTTTGATAACAAAATCCTAATTAAACCCAAACCAAAAAATAATAAACTTCTCCTTTGTTCGTCGAAGGCGACAATGGATTGTCCTCGTATTGACGTGTTGGTGATGGTGACAAGCAAAGTTTATTAATTCCTCATTTGGATGCGCGTCTCTACTGGAAGATGATTGATTTAATACCAATAAGAGCCTTCCCCGATGTGCTGTCAGGTGGCAGCTGACACGAGATCACCACCCCCGCAACAAAAGGTGACAATGCTGTCATCCCGTCCTATTCACGCGCGGAATATAGACATCATCGCGTCAGGATATGGGAATCATAGTTGTCTACCAGCGAACGCACTGAATCCTGCACGCAGTTTATACCCCACAGGAACATGGGGCCAGCGCAGGGATAGATGGATGCGTACGGAATGGGAATCAGCCATCATCAATGGCTGCTGTACTTGAAAGATGCGCCCGAACGAATTCAATTCGCAGCGTGCGAAAGCAGATAAATCCCAATATCAGTGCCAATACCAAAACTTCACATATTCCAAATGTGCTCTTATATTCTATAGGGTGATAACAATTTTAAAGATAATTTGTGGTGTAGTTTTGAATTTGTTGAAGAACTTTTAAGATCAGGAGATCAAATGGCATAACATCAATAATTTCCTTCGCTTATTTTTGCGCGTTTTACTGCCATTTAAAATTTTTGAAAAAAAGCCGTCCAATTGATGGGTGATAATTGGCTCAATTCCATCGACATCTACTAACAAAAATCTGCATTGTTGCACGTTTCTCTTTCACATTACAAATGTATCGATTCTATCTCTCACATCGCATCCATCGTGAGCAAGACTCGTTGAAAATTCCGAATGGATTTCCATCCATTCGTCGTTCAAATTGACTAAAATTGTCCTTCGTGTGTGTTCCTATACATCTAATCGGAATACGGGATCAATTTGGAACGCTTCTGTCATTCATGTGGGGCGTGAAACTGCGACAAATTATTGCAGATGAAAAATCGATTTCTATTATAAACGCAATCGCAATTTTGTTCTTAATTTTGAGATATAAAGACAGCCTAAGTTAGATATCTCATTTTACAAATTCGACTATTTCTGGGTCCGGCAGAGATTCGGGACCGTGACCAATGTTATTCTTTCGTCAAAATACTATAAATGCCGTTTGAATCATTCAAATCGGTCCAACAGTTTCGGAGATATGAAAATTTTTGAAAACTCGAGCGATTTTAAGAATTTCATATCATTTTTATCGCTACAAACTTTTTTTTCAATTTTTTTCTTCGAACGCGATTTCTGGTCTCCCCTTGACCAAAAGGGCATGAACCCATACATTTTTGGAAAGTGCTCATTGAGACCTACAATTTGGTTCCATGTTCAGTTTAATTGGACCAACCGTTCAAAAGTTATACGCAGTTAAAGACGCGAAAAAAAGCGAAAATTTTGCATTTTTAGGACCCCATTTTTCCGGTTCGGGTATTTCCGGGTCCCGGACAAATTCGGGACCATGACCAATGTTATTTTTTCGTCAAAATACNTTTTAAGAATTTCATATCATTTTTATCGCTACAAACTTTTTTTTCAATTTTTTTCTTCGAACGCGATTTCTGGTCTCCCCATGACCAAAAGGGCATGAACCCATACATTTTTGGAAAGTGCTCGTCAAGATCTACAATTTGGTTCTAACTTTATTTTAATTGGTGTGACCATTTAAAAGTTATGCGCAGTTAAAGATGCAATAAAAAGCGAAAATTTCAATTTTTGATGCCATCATTTACATACTTTTGGAATTGTTACATGGGCAAACATCTCGATATTTTTAGAATTTTCAGGTAATTGAGCAATGCTTTTCCATATGCCTTTATTCATTTATCACATGAGTGCGGCACGCACAAGATCCGTCTTATTTACCAAAAGTTAACGAGGGCGCTGCTTTATGTTGTGTGAAATTATGCCACTTGGAGTGCTCATTATCGAGATTATCGTTGAGATCATGCACCGTCGCTTATTGTGTCTCGCAGCGAATATTACTCGAAATAGCCCAAAAAGGGAAAAACAAATGTATACTTTTGTGCGCCACAAATGCCGAAAAACAAACAAATAAAAAAGTAATTTACATAATCATGAAAATTTTGTAGTCTATCTCAATTTTCCAATTTTGCAATTTGATTGATACGGAAACGCAGCAACAAAATACAAAAGGATGACATTATGCACATTATGTATCGTAGCATTAATTACATATTATGATGCGTTTTTAATTAATTTACGATAATTTCCTCCGGTCGGACTCACTCATTGAGCATAATTAGTGCACTAATTAGCGTCTAATTGTTGAGCATCAGCGGCTTGATTGGTTTTTAACAAGGAAATAATGCCCACTTGACAGATCCAAGCCAGGAAATCAATTTTCCGTATGTTACCTACGAAGGACACTCGATGCGCATGCGCAGGTCACTTTAGATTATACTCAGCCAGTTGAGCACATTGATAAACGACGCTTTATGCGCTTTATGTACACTGTGTTGCTATGGCGATTAGTGTATATTTAGTTAGCATTATTGTTGCTTTGTGTTAATGGCCGCACAGTATACGGATTTTTAATTCAAAGTTGCGCGCGCACATTGTACACACATACATATGCGTATGTATGAAAGCTACTCATCTGAGCAATTGTGGCGTGCATTGAACACGAAAGCGAAGTCAACTAGCGTACAAAATGGCGTTTTTCTCACCACTTCCGGCTGGTGCGGCGCGGCGAGAGTGCCCGCTTCCGGTCAGATCACTGCCGGCGATTACGGTTCGCATGTGCACACATCGACGTTCGCATGTGTGGTGGTTGTGTAATTAGTCGCTTACAGCTCACACGTGAAGTAATTTGCGTTTGTGTTTAGCGTTTTCCAAATCAATGACAATTACATTAGAATTTTGTTTTGTTTCCCGGGTAGCGGCAAAATTATGCATGAGGGATTCAATCTACTGATAACAATCGTACGATATATGAGCAGACACATTTTTAAAACAATTTCTATTATGACGACAATTCCAATGCAACATTGTATTTAATTCCAATATTTCAGTAAAATCATCAAATAAAAAGCCACGAATAATAAATATTTTGTGAGATTTAAGTTTTGAAATGCGTAGCATTGGAATTGTCGCTATGGAGTTTCGGGAGGCGGCTGAGTAGAAAATCCCCGAGAAACACTAATTACAATTCTCGACGTTATAATGGACAATAAACGAAGTGAATAAACTAAATCTACTCTCTTGGCGTACAACTCTTCCGCTGGTTGCTCTTAAGGAGGCGGCAATCAAGGACCCCAAAATATGACTATACTCCGCAAACAATGGCGAAGCTCTGTTTCTTGCAATCATCGTATTCGCCTTGGAAGACGCTGCTATTGGCAAAACAAGCGCTGTTGCCGCTGTTGCCAGTGCAGCCGCCCCCGGAAGTTGTACGCGGAAACAATACAACTCGCAAAACAAACGCGACGCTGAGTTAAATGCTCGACAAGCGCACATATTAGATGATGAATGCGCAATGCCGAGAAGTGGCCATCGAAGAAGTTGCGCACAATAAGAAGCTGAGCGGGGGGTGGTGGCGGCATTTATGTCGTAATTAAGCGCAGCAGGCGTAATTAATGAAGATAATGGTCGAGCAAATGAGCAAGTAAGTGAGACGCGGATGGCGGAAGTACTCCACTCTGAAATTTCATGCGACAATTCCAATGCTCAGATGTCATTTTGTCATTTTGCCATCACTGGAGTTGTCGTTTTCATACAACTTTATACAAAACAATTCAGTCTGTTTTTTTCTTGGTAGTGTATTCGAATCGTCGTTTTGCACCCAATTCACTCGACTTTAAGTCTACTTAAAACTCATAAGTTGGCTAATTTGTAAGCTCGCTCTCGGCTCGTATTTTACACTCGGGTGGCTTCCCTCCTAAACGTTCGCCTTCTTCTCGTCTCAATTGGATTCCATCACGAAGCATGCACAAGCAAGCAACAAACGGGCTTAGCTATATGTATGTATGTAGATGAATTACGGCCTTAAGTCACATGTGAGTAAGTCGCGCAAGTTTGTTCGAGCAATGTGCATCGATCTCACATCGTGATTAGTACGCATGAGCTGCACACTCACAGAACGCACCGAACCTCTCTACGATTTACATGCTTAAGTAAATATGTTTACGTATGCAAATGGCGCTTAAGTTAAGTTGAGTTAATTTTCAGTTTCCTCCAGTGTGGTGATCTCAATGTCTTCAGCTGATTGTTTTTTTGTAGCCATTTGTTGTTTCATTGTATTATTTAAAACAAGTGACTTAAATCACTTAACCTATCATTTGAATGAAATTTGCAGAACTAAATAATTTTGTTACTACTAAATTATTAGTGTGGATAACGTACTCCGTACGTACGTAGTGACTTAAGTAATTTTCGGTTTGAGTCATGTTTGTTAGAATTGCTCCTATTACAGCTTACAAATTAATGCCGGTGTAAAAACTTGCTGATAACAATCATGATGATAAGAGGATAAGCAATGCACCCTCGCCCCATTTTCCTGCTTTGTTTCCGCACTTGAAATTCGAAACGTAACAATGAAAACCCGGAAATCAGCTGCAACTGTCGTATACAAAATTCAAACCCCTACTGAAATCTTTTATCCGGTACGAAACAATTTTTTTGAAAAGACTGAAACCGTGTATACCGTTATTATTTGTACGAAATTAAAGTTAGAGTTGAATGCGAGTGAAAGCACTCATAATTATGATAATTGATAGAAAACGAAATGTTCTTTTTTATTGGAGCATGCAATAATCTATCCACTGAACTATTGACCATCTCTCTCGCACTCGTTGCTCTCTTAGTGGCATTCATAATAATTACAATTTCTAGGTATTTAATTATTTCTCAGGAGAATGCATATGAAGTGACGTAAGAGACGTCTAAGAAGTCTTTTGTAATCACAAAGAAATGAAATTGGCTTCAGACGTTTTGTTCACCGTGGGCGGAAGCGCATGCGCAATGAACTTAACTTCTAAGTCACGAATTTATACATTTTGTCATTATTTTTTCAAATGGCTATAATTTTTACAATTTTTGAGATAATTTTATGATTTTTTTGATATTAGATTGATGATTAATCAAATTTAGTTGAAATTTAAACATTCATTGATTTTGATGTTGATTTAATATATAAATAAATTATTGAAATTCATTGACATTAAATTGCATCACAAAGAAAATTCTTTCTTTTAAGTTATAACAAAGTAATTACGATCAAATTTTCAATGAACAATAATAAAGAATTGTTAATTACAATCCAACAAAAACGAAGTCTCTACGTTGATGTTATGTATCATTATTAAATAATTATTAAAGATTGCCGCAACTTTTCGCTTTTTTGATGTTGAAACGCCTGACGAATTCCACCACTCGAGCATTTTGTAAAGTTACTTAAGTCACTTTAAATGAACTCATTACGAACACTGCGAAATCCACATTTATAAATCGCCAATTTAACAATAATCGCGATCATAACAACAATGCCGTATTATGTTTATGATGGAAGAAGTAGCAGCAATAAAAAAAAATAATATGTGTGTTAGATTCACTTCTAACGCTATTGAGTATGAGCACGAAGTGTGCGTGCGCTTGCATAAACTAGGAACTAAATGCGCGAGGGAACTAAAGCAAAATTACGCCATTGATCGCCGCATTAATTCGCATTCGTTATATCATATTCGTATTGTTTTCTAATTACTTATAGGTTTCATTAAATAATCAACAAATGAATAAAAATGCACATTTAGATTGAATTTTGCAATACCATCCGGGAAATAACTTTATGAATATGAATCGATTCTATGAATAAAAAGAAATTGCATTGATAATTTAATTATATCATATTTTTTTTGGCAAAAGTCCAAGTTATAATTTTTAGACTAAATACTAAATGATAAGTGAACAAGTCAAGTCATCTAATTTAATTTCCTAGTCTTTGTCCGAACTTCTTTGTGCAACTATAGATTAAGAACAAAGATATCCAAAAGATATCATCATTTTTGCTCATAGTTCTTTAAACTTTTATTCATTTGTATCTGTTCTTTTTTCGCACAATTTTTTGTTGCTTTTGAATGCTTAATTTCGTTAATTCAACAATTGCCGGATCTCTAGCAGATTATAATTATCCACGAGCATGGAGCACGAAGCGTGTAGCTCCATGCGACACGCCTTCAATTCGCAAAACCACAAAATTAGCGTGATTAGCACCGAAAAGTGTAATTAAGTAAAAAAAAATTGAAACAAAGAATCGCCACTTAATTTCGTGTTTCTTATTCTGTTTTCTACTGATAACAATCCATTCCAAATGCGAAATCCCGTTATTACTTAAGATAAGTCAAATGTGACAATTCCAATGATACCCACACGAATTAAGACCGTTTTTTCTCGCCGTTTTTTTGTATGCTGCTTTGTTCGTTCACATCTAGAGCAAATTGTTTGAACAAAAAGTTCAACAATTGAGCGTGTTGTTGCTCATTAGTTTCGTGTAAATTGTTTAACAAAACGCGCGCAACAGGTGGCTCTCACATCAACAACAACAACAACAACAACACAACGAAAGAAAGAAAAAAGGTAAAAAATCAAAACCAAATTAAACGAAACAACAAGAACAGTTAACGCAGACACATTCGTCATGCTAATTATTGGCTGGATGCTTTTTGGCCATTGTTTCCTGTTCCGCTGACGGAAGGTGTGGATGGTTGCGGCTTAAGTTAAGTCATTGTTAGTTATTTACCAAATTTGCCCAGAATCGTGGAGAGAAAAAAATACAAAACGAAGGCAGAACAGAAAACAATTTGTTTTGAGGTCTGCACTAAGTGGAGGCGAATAATAAAAATTAGTCTCGGGTAATTCGTTAATGGGCTTTTTCATTTTGGCGCAGGTAGGCGTCATGGCCCCTAAGTAACTTGCGCATGCGCACTGCAAGATTTTACCGAAAGTTGAATATCTTGAGAATGGATCGGTTTTTTTGAGAAATTCAAACGGCAATTGATTTCTCGATAGCTGCATTATTAAAAATTATTTTAGCCATCTCGTATACAGGGTGTTTCAAATTTCTTTGGGAATTTTTCAAAGTTATCTTTACCCTATTTTCAGCAAATATACAATTTCTTTGGCAAAATGAAGACATTTCTTGGAATTTTCGACGATTCTCATTGGAGTTGTCGCCCAGTTATCGGCCAACTGTGACGACTTCACTTACTAATTACTAGGTAGAAATTTAAGAGATGAAACTGATTCGGTAGCTCGACTCTAGAAACAATGACTTCGACGTTTCGTATACAAAATTCCAGTGATTTTTGTAGTTAGTTAATCAACATTAGAAACCAGTAATAGAAATGAAAACAAAATGAAGCGGAAGTTTGTGTAAAGTCAGTTGAAAGGAAAAACAAGTGAACGCAAAACGCAGAACAAAAATTGTCACAGATGGAAAAATCATAATTGCGGCGCAATTAAGCGAAATGCTAGACGTCCTATTGTAATGCCATTACCATAATGGCATAAGTATTGTCGTCGTCTTTCGATTTTTTCGCAAAAACACCGCCGCCAACTGCAATCGGTAATTATGCATTACACATGTTGCTCTGCGATTATACAGGGTGCGCAAGAAAATCGCAGATGATTAATGTCAAGTGTGCATTTTGGGTTGCCCACCTTGAAAGTTCCACGTACACAATATTCCAATGTTTTTTAAATAAAATTTTCTCATGAAATTTGGTGATTTAAAATTTCATGGGGGGAAATGACGATTGAAAAGTCTCAGTATCAGAGGGAATAATAACATAATTAACGTACACACAATGGGCATGTTCGAGTGTGTGTACCCTGTGTGCATTTATGCATTTTTAATTGTCTGAAGAAGGAAACGGCTAATAAAACACTAATAGTTATCTTTTAACAGCAGCAACAACAACAACAACAATACGGTCTTATGCGCACGCACAGTGCGCGGCTGCTAAACGGGTAATTTACATTCGCCATTCAATTGTCTGCGTGTAAGGGCGGTTGCCTATGTCCATCTGGTGTGGTCAGTACGTCCTACCGGATGTTTTCGAATATCAAAAATCAAATCAAACTACTACAAATGAAAACGCAAATTTACGATTTGTTACAACTGTCAAATTGAGACAGTTGCCATGGCAACAAAGTTACTGCAATATTTTCATAAGAGATAGAATTCAATTTGTGAAATATTGGTAAAAACATGAGCCAAATCGGACCAATAGTATGAAAGATATTAACAAAAAAGAAAGCGACAATTCCAATGGTACCTTGAAAAAAGCCCTCTAATTTCTCGAATTTTCAACCGATTTCAATTCGGGAAAAAATTTCAGAATCCACATTAAATATCACATCCAAAAATGCCACAGTGCATTTGTTCAGAAAATTACATCGCAATGAAATACAACTGCAAAATTTCAGTGATTAAGGTAACTTAAGAGCTTCGCGCATGTCGTCGTCGTGTGCGCATGCGTGCCGTACTTGAGAGTTAAATGGATATGCAAATCTAAGAAGGTAATAAGCGATGCAATTCATAACAATTAGCGGATGATTAGTAATGCGCAAATAGTCATTAGAATCGTCGTCGTCGCTGTTATCATCGTTGGTATTGTCGTTTCTGCGTTCGTGTGTCGCGAATCAACGATCGTCGCGGTGGCAATCATGGCCGTCGTCGATATGCAAACGACTCATTATCGTCATGTTATCGTTATGATTAGGAATGCATCGCACGCTCTGCATTCGATTGGCTGCATTCGTATCGTCGCTCCACCTTTCGCCGCGCGATTACGCGGAAAACAATACGATAATGTTATTTATAATATGCCATAATGACGATAAAATATATTGGAATATCGCCAATCCGTTATTTTATTCTGTTGTTATCAAATTTTTAAATTTCTGCTAAATTGAATTTTATAAGTTGCACCTTGTAAAACTTCTTGGAAATTATGCATTTTTCTTTTGTGAATAACTCGGGAAGTAATTGCGTCATCAGGGTCGGCTCTAGTTTAGAGCATTCATGAAGAATCCAACAATTAAAATTATTTTACAGAAATAGTCTAAGACATTTCAATAAAAAGTTATGAATTCAACAAGTTAAAAATTCGTTGCAAAAATAAAGTGCAACTTTGCCGCCATTTTCTGCAATAACAAATTGGTAAATTTAACCAGCGATGAAACTATGTAATATGGAATTTAACAACGATTAGGTAGCATTTTTCAGAATTAAAATACCTCGCGTCGTTTGAAAGTTATCGCCGATTTTCGTAACGGTTGTCGGTTAAGTACGTTTCGCAGGTAGCACTTAAGTCATCAGTTTCATTGAGTTTTTCAACGCGTGAACGCGAACCTTGACGCGCAAATGGTATGCACATACATTTGCGACGCAACGAAGGTGTTAATAGAATTAAATTCATTAGAAATGCATCGGCGTCACCAAAGTGACACATTACACGCATTTGAATAATGCGATAGCAGCGCTCCAAACTGATTCCACGAACTCCCATAACCGACTTAACTATGCGACTAATTTGACTTATTGCCCGCATTCCCGCGACGCGCCGCTGTCACCACTGGGCAATGTGATAACACAACCCAATGTGCGTTTCACACTACTCTTACTTAAGCTAACTAACTAATAAGTACGATTAAGACCACTCACATTCAGATCGCCGCCATTCTCGTTGCTGAGTCGCTTCTCTTCATGGTGGAGGAAATCTGAAACGAAGAGAGGATCTTGATGAAATTTAGATTGCAACTCGTTAGTGAGTAATGATAGATGGCGTTGGTAAATATTTATGGGAGAGTCAAAATAGAAATGGAATAAATCATAGATGGATGATAAGAAATTAGAAATTAGAAATATGAATACATTTTTGCTCGCCTGATAGGAATATTAAGCGTCCAAAATTGTCAATGAAGATAACAAAATGAAAATAGAGTCAATGAATTCAAAGCTTTCTCACAATGTCCCTCAAATCGTAAAGGTATCGATCTGCGCATGCGCATCGAACTCAACTCGGATCTAATGAATCACGTAACGGACTTTCACCGTTTTTTTTCACTACTGATGTGTTTCTGCGATGTTTAAATAATAACGCAATTAGCGTCGACTCACCTGTCATAACTCTTATACACTATAAACTAGCTAAACACATATGTGTATGTATTTTGTTGCTATTTTTGTTGCGATATTGCAATGGATAAGGTTCACGCTTTGAGAACCCATCAGCGAATCCATTTTGCATTGAATCCCAACAATTCCGACATTAAATAATAACAATAACTACATTCAAATGCCTTCAAGATTGTTCAATAAGTAACAAATTGTAACCAACGAAAATACTGGTTTTAATGTCATTGGGACATTGTATACGATTTATTACACTAATTTTTAGAGCCACCGAGATATAAGAAATAATTAAACTTTTTAATTCCCTAATGATTTAATGTTCTTTAATGATGTAATCGCATTATATGTTCCATTATATTTTTCGTTGTTGGCGTGATTGTTGTTAAATAATTGCGCGCTTCCTACTTACTTACACTCCTCCAACTTAAGTTCTGTCTGTACTTAAGTCGGTTGTGGTTTTGTTCCATAATCGTGTTTAATCTATGTTATAATGATGACGGATATTTTTTAATTGTTCGTCGTCGTGCCGTGCATGCTTTAGTTATGCCTTAAAGTATTCAGATACAATGCACGAATTAAGTTGGTTGCGCATGCGCATCGAGTCACAAAGGGACGTTTTGAAGACTGTAGATATTACTTATTTGATAGAGAAATATGTGATGAAGAAAGTGTCAAAATCAGACCAATAGATTAGTAGATATTGATTGAGAAAGAAAACGACAATTCCAATGGTACTTCGAAAAGTGCTTATAACTTCTTCAATTTTCAAGATATTTTCGATCTGAAAAAACTGACAGATTCTCAAAGAGTTGCTGCAATTCAAAATTCAATAGAATTTAAGATAAGTTGCTTGAAAATATATAAAAAACTAACCTAAATGCGAAATTTGAAATTCAACTGTATTACAAATGAATTTCTATGGAATTTTTTGTTTAAAAATAATTTCTCAATCAAAATTACTATAGAAAATGAAAAATTTAACATGTGCAAAAATGCGGATGTGCATGTCAAATCGTAAAACACGTGAAATTGTTTACTAATACGAACGAATATGTGTGAGATAATCATCGCAAATTTATGTAATTTTTAAAACATTCATTGAGTATGAATGGATGAATTACATAAAAATAAGTGAACAACGCAACATTTCAAACAACAAAAACCATCAACAACAATGATGGAAGAGTCGAATTGGTCGTGTTGCAAAATCAACAATAAATAAAAATTTGAGTTCTAATAGAAAAACAAATTCATAATTATTGCATCATCATACCGTTAAATGCACAAAACTTATTCACATGCATCAACAATAACTCAGCAAAAATGTTCAATGAACAATGTTCCAACCGATTTTTAAATTCCTGCCATGATTAATTAACCAAGTTAATTTTTTGCAGAAACAACTGGAGCATGGTATACACCATTATGTTATTATTACATATTGTTATGATTTACAACAAACGAAAATAATGCACACGAGGAAATCGAGCTGCACGACGAGTTATGTGTGTTAGCATTTCATTTCATAGATAGTTTTATAATGCGAATTAATTAGAAGTTGGATTTTTATTAATTAATCATATGTAGAGGAATAAAAGCGTTAATTAGATGCACTACTAGGTGTGTGCTAAATTGTTAACACCTCAAAATATGTGGTTAATTTTTCCACCAGGGAAAAAACAATAATAAAAGTCTAAATTTGATTTTTAGGTTAAGTAGACTTAAGTGAGTTAAGTCGATTTAAAAACCGAAATTGAAGCGTTGATTGGTTATGCGTAGGAAAGCTACGGTATGTGTTGAAAGCGATTTGCATTTTTTGCGCAGAGTCGTCGTTCGCATAACGCGGAAGTTATAAACGCCATCATCATCATCATTTGAAGTGCGAGCTGTAAGTGTGCATTTTAATTGCGTTAACGTTATTATTATTATTTTTCCGCCAGATGTTTCGTTCAGATTGCCGACTCTGCGTTTTCCATGAGATTTTCCACTCGCTCGATTGAACGCTATTGAGAAAAACGCGTAATTGTCTCGTAATTACTTGCCTATTGGTTCAGCAGGTGGTGCCATTCGAATTGTCGTTCGCTAAAGATATCGTCGAGCGAACCAACCAGGCATTATGGGTAATTATGTACTTTTAAATATGAATTTCCAACAATATTTTGATGCCATTGGAATTGTCGTTTATTGATTTTCAACAACATATCATATTTTTGCAATAAAAATATTTAAAGAAAAAAATATTTAAAATCGGATTATAATTTGAAGAGTTATCAAAAAAACGACGAATGAAATTGCTGCATGAATGAACTGAGCGACTAAAACTAACAAGTCAAAATTGAAAGAAGACCACTTGAGAACTGGAGGACTTCTTCAGCTCTCGCGCAAACTCATTGATCGCCCGCACAACCCTCGGCCAGCTAAATGCGCATTCGACTTCTTCTTCCATGCACACTACAAGAACTATGTAGTACACATAGTGTGCGTGAGACTACTTCATCATCGACAACCCGAGCGAGCCACTTATGGAGCCACCAACGAACGAACCGACCAAAAACGAATTGAATGAATGGCAACCAAACTTACATGCAGCGGGCACATACACGCACATAAAAGTGTAGAGAGTTAGAGCACACAGAGTGTGTGCACTCATGCTTGACGTGTGCGCGCGCTCACGCTCGCCCATCGAACAATAAAAGAGGGCTTAATTTCGGCTTAATTGTTACAGTGACACCATCTGTTTCCTTTCCGCTTTTCCGATTGCGAATACGCACGCACAGAGCGAATTCGTTTCGACTGGTGCGGCTGTCGACACAAGAATGGCCCCATTCAAATGCATAGGTTCTTCTGAAGAAGTGAAGCACCCTCCTACGTTTGCCATTTCTTAATTGCACCCTTTGGAAATCGGCTGGTAATTGTTGGATTAAAGTCGACAATTCCAATGGTACTTAGCTTCGAAGCCAGGATATGACAATACCAATGAAATAATTCGTCTGGGAGTATTACCTATGAACGACAATACCAATGGTAATGGGTTGAAATTTCAGAGACGACAATACCAATAGATCCTATCTTCATTTGCAGATTTTCAAAAAATGAAATTCATGTAAATTATCTCTAGAATAGAATAGAGTGCTCTAGCCTAGAGTAAAATATAAACGACAACTCCAATGGTGGCTCTCTCAGAGAAAATGAGCGAAAAGTTTTTGTTGCATCGTTTTTGCGCACTTGAAGTCCATTGGAAATGGGGCGGTCATCAGCGAGCATTAAATGCGAAAATTTAAAGGCACTTGCCTTTTTGGCGCGCGCGCTCTTTATTGATTACGCCGCCCCCGGAGCGCCCCGCCAGGCGACTAAAACGCCGACGTTCAAAATCCCGGCCCGGCAATTGCCCCCGCCGACGGCGGCGGCAGCAGTGGCGGCGGCGGCGGCGATGGTAAGCTGATGATGATGATGATGGGTGGAAGCGGGCGCAGCATCCATTCAAGCGCGCATCCCGAAGAAGAAGAAGAAGAAGTATACGCAGCACACACAGTAGCGAGATGTGTACAGTAAACGAAGTGTGCACCGTTGGCAATCTAATAAAATCCGTGACCGAGAGTGGGCAGGGCGAACGCGCTTAATCCGCGCATTGCCGCCACCCAGAGCGGCTAATCCGCCGCGCTGAGTGGTCGCGCGTTGAGCGGCGGCCGCCGCCGATTGGCGCAGCGCCGGCGGATTAGTGCTAGCTGGTAGGGCGCGCGCGACTACGTGCACTTGAGCACTCAATATGGCCGTGAGACGAGCGCGCACTCGGCGCTCGCACTAGTTTCCACTGGGACTTGCTGGCGTGCGCTACATACCGACGACGACCACGACGATCGTCTACGTTCGTGCGGTTACGTGTGCGTTTTTCTGTTTGTTGTCGAGGCACCACCGTCGCATGCCGAATTTGGCCAACCGCCCCCGAACAGTGCAAGAAGAAGAAGTGCTTTGACGTCGCGCACCACTGTGATCCATCTGGGTGCGCGCTACCCCGAACGACGAAGGAGATCTACGTTGATGCGAAAGAGTTTCGAGGACTGGCGGCCGCCTCCGACGACGACCACCCACCCCCATACCAACTGCTAGTGCTTTGGAGCGCGCGTGCCGGACGGCAAAGTGTTGCGGCTAGGCGACACGGTGCATCCTGCCATCCTACCGGTGGTGGTGGCTGGCATGACCGTGCAGGACGACGCGGCGGCAGCGGCGGCGGCGGCGACGACGACGACGACGAGGGCCATGCCGCAGACGGCGTCGACGCGCTCCCGCTTCATGATCACGGATATCCTCAGCGGCCCGCCGGAGCTGCGACACCATCATCATCATCAGGGAGGTGGCGGCGGCGGCGGTGGTGGTGTCACCGCCGGAAGTGGCGGCGGAGGCGGACTTGGTGCCGTCGATCGGGGTGGTGCAGGTGGTGGCGGACGGCGGTCACCGTCGCCGGGACCTCGTGATCTGTCGCTGCATGCGCCGCCGCTCCACCATCACCATCATCATCACAACAGCAGCCATGACAGCGATACGGACAGTTCCGGACATCCGGATAATTCAAGCGTCTGTTCTAATGGTAACTACATTTTTAAATTTTACAATTTTTGCAAAATTTCCGTACCAAATCATCAAATTACGGATAGTAATCATTGCGACAATTCCAATGGAACCTATGTTATTTTAAATCTCAAAGATACAAAATTCCGTCCAAATCAAACACTTTTCTGATATCAAAGATGAGAAATGTTGTAAGGAATTTCTAGAATTCTGGCTATGAAATTCCGGATGCGACAATTCCAATGGAACAATACCACCTTTTGTAAGCATTGTTACGATTTTCATTATTTTGAGTATTGTAGTTTTAATTGATCATCTAAATAGCATCTAAATGCTTATATCAACCGAATGATGATGATGCTACTTAAAACGAAAATTACTTAAGTCATTCTTGACGAGAACCATCTATTTATGAATATAATGGGTAGTTAGTTATGTAATTTTGGGCTAAATGAGATCTCTTATTGTTTTTTAATATGACCCAATATTAAAAAAGTATTCAAAATTGTTCAGAAGACAATTTTTCGTTCAGTTGAAAAAAATTGAAACAAACAAACTTTTGAATGAGTATAACAAATATACGACAATACCAATGGCATATTAGACCTATAGCTTGTAATTTGCATAATTTCACACCTAATAAAATTTAATAAGATTTATAGTGTGTATAATTTCAAGTAAAAATTGAAAACGACAATTCCAATGCGACCAATGCTCTCTCAAGTATTGCAGATGAAAGAAAGCAAGTTTTTGAACAATTATTAAATGCAACCATTAACTATTCGACTGGATGAGCATGCAAAGCAGCTACTTAGACATATTTAGTGACTTGGTGAATGACTTAAGCCAGCGATGACTTAAGAAGCGTCTCACTTTGTTCGGTTTCGATTCGAATTCAGTTCAGCAGTTTGAAGAGAGAGTTTCTCCACGCTTGATATTCATATTCATATCGCGTCTTCGTTTATAATGAGGAAACAAGGAAGCGCGCGTTGAGCGCACCAAGACCAGAAGTGTGCATTCTAAAACCTATGCAACAAAGTGTGCTCATGAGGCAAACAACAACAACAACAACCAGAAGAAGTAAATGAGAATTATAATTGTCTCAAGCCTGTGTTGTATATCTATTACATCGTCTCGAGTGTATTGTATTTAGTCTGGCTAGATGATGCGCACTCGTTTACTCGTTCGCTCGCTGAATGCGCCTAGCGTTAAATTATTAGTATCTTTTTATATAACAAATTCATTAGCGTACACCCGACACACAATGGCGATATTAAACTATAATAAAAGCACGAAAAGCACTGCACGGAGAACGCGAATGGAAGAAGAACTTCTTCGTTCACGAGGTGAATTACGCCTAATTAATAATGGAAGCTCGCTCTATGTTTTGCTTGCGTAACGTTTAATTCGAGGAGAAATTAATTAAATAATCGTCTCGTCGTGCATCGTTGCCAATGTTTCCGTCGTTTTTTTTTTGTTTAAAAATTTTGCAAGTAGCGCCATCTGGAGGAAAATTGATTTTTTCACTTGAATTGAAATTGACAATTACAGAAGTATGTGATGTTCCGAGCGTCGAATTGGAATTGACATTCGGAAATAAACGCAGTGTAATGGCGGCAATTACGGGCAAAAGCGTCGCAATTTAATAATCATTAGATCGACACAATCAACAACAACAATAATTGACCGACGCGCGCACACGTCGTGTAGAAATACGCTTTACAACAATCATAAAAGCAGCAATAACAATCAGAGTCGAGGTATGTGCAGATGACAATACCAATCTGACACGATTACACGAGCATAATCATACAAATAATATTGTGACAATTCCGGTTTAACTCGTGCTTATTACGATGATGATTTTTTTTTTTGCTTAAATTGTTATTCCATTATGTCATTAGTCATCTTTACGACTGCATTGAATTCAAAAATTCCCATCTCAATCAATTTGATTCCATCTCGAGTCAAGTATCGTAGAAAAAAAAAGCACCGTTTTGATTCGTAATTCGCCTAACGGATGATAGATGGCTCCGATGTTCGCTCAATTAGTGCACTATTAGTGGCGTGTACTCGTGGCTGGCGATTTGTGCGCATAATTTGATGGCTGATCTCGTATCGTCAGCGATTTGCAATTGTTGCAATAATATCCGAGATGCGGAACTGTGTTTTTCCCAGATATATAATTTTTCCGCGTTGACTTAAGTCAAGTACGGTTTTCTCGGGTCGATTGTGTGTGTGTGCGCGCGCGCGGTTGCATTTTCCCATCGCTGCAACGGGATGAAGATGATTTTATTATCGAACGTTCGTTGGCATAAAGAACGCTACTAATTGTATACCGTTACGTCATCAATGACTTAAGTTCATTTAACTATGCAGTCAATCATAGAAATTTCGAAGTCAATTCTCTGGGTGACAATTCCAAAGCAATGCAACGTCAAAAGCGCATTAGACACGAAGAAAATAGAAGAAAAAAAAAAACGAATTAAGTAAACACACACAGATTGTTTGACTTCCTGCATATCTAATAACCTATAATCTTCGGTCGTTTGCCATTCGTCGTTCATCGTTCTCATTCGACGCACATTTCCGCGTTGATCATTTGTTGCCATTTGTGGCCACTCTTCGCAAATGTCAATAAGCTCTGCTGAACAGCGTCAGCCAAACAAACAAACGAGATTAACGTCTCATGTCATCGCGAAAAAGGGTTAAGTGCGCTTTTGTCACTGCAATTCCCAGCGACAATTCAAAGGCTTCCATCCGAACCCCACGCTATCGAATGGGAAAAGAGCGACACAAAATTCGCAGCCATCTAAGTGAAATCAAATGCAATTTGTACAAATCATCCATCTAATCAGCTGCAGCCAATCAACGCGCATGCATATTAAGTTGCATACATTTTTCGCTTCGAGTCTACTGTCATTTTGTTTCTGTGAATGGAAACGGTTGGTGCGATGAATTGAGACCGTCGAGATTATCTCGTCTATGTCAACGACGTCCGATGTCAAGCAACCCAATATACATACATGCATTCACACATCCGAAGCGAGTCAAGAATGAACGACAAACGGCATAAAAAGGTGTCAAAACTGGATGACGGTCGAGTTGATGGCTTTATAATCCTAATCGGATTAAAATATCGTTTCGGATGCGCTTACTTGATTTTGATTTCACGTTTTGAAGACGGGTATTTGTTGGTTGTAAAAAAGATCACCCTGTAGAATTGGGCAGAGACGGCTGAAGAGTGAGGTGCTATCTTTATAGGCTCGTAAAATTTAATTAAACACCATTAAGGAGCTATAAAATTCCAATTTTATCGATATCCGATGCGTTTGCACGTCGGAGCATCAGATTTGAATTGTCACTCACGCAGATTATGGTTATTTTTACTGACGAGGTGATACAAATTTGTTTTTCAATGATTTTATGGTAATAATTAATTGATAATAATGAATTCATAAAATCTCATGGAATTTGAACGTGTAAGCATAAGATAGGAATTGTCACCTTAATACTAAACCCAAACCTGGCGACAGAAAATGAATATCCAAATGTCAATTGATTTTTAAATGACTTTTGAACGATACAATTGGTTTCAAACCAAAAAAAGAGCGTCAGAATTTCCGTTACAGAAAAGTTAATCTTCCGGTCTAACTAGTATTAGTGTACATAAAGGTATAAATATCAAAGGTAGTAACTATCTGAACGTTAATCTTTACTTCCGACCCGTTGTTGTACCCTCCGCTGCCCCCGAAGAACCCCAAAAATTTCAACACCAAATTTGATTTGAATAGGGCAATTGAAAAGTAGATAGTGTGCATATTCAATGGCGGAAAATAACAAATATTAATCGCATTATGTTCGGAAAATTGAAGTGGCTGTAAGCCCAACTCTGCCCCAAGCTTTCCCAACCCCCACCCCCCCTCGATTTAAGGTTATGTGTTATAATAGCACCGCTATTGCATTCTGAATGCGATCATCGATATCATGTGTTTGTCGATTCGATGATTGCCTTTCGATTATTTACACACCACCGCAAGGGGGCGGCATTTGTATTGTCGGCATGCGACTGGGGGCGGCAAGTCAACACACCACGCGCGCGTAAAGTCAACAAATATTTGTTTGCCCTCACACCATGTGCAAATATACACGACTAACTTGGAAGAAAAGTAGAGGGGGGAGGGGTGGTCGTAGCCGCCACCGCAACCACCGTGGTGGTAGGAAATCACAGAAGCTGCCTCCACCGGCGGCAGTCCCGGCGAAAGGAAGGAAACCCTTCGCTTCTTCCTGGTTCTTCCTCGCGCGCAGACAGAAAAGTGATGGCTTGTCGTATGGTGGGGGGCGGCGGCAAGGGATGATTTATTCATTGTTATCAGAGAGGGTTGTTGTATTGGCGCCACCATCACCGCCGCCGCCAGCCACAATCGGTTCTTCGATCAACATGGGCAAAAGAGCGCCGATTACATTCATCAATATTTGATCGGTAACGGTTATAAATGCACACTACATACTCGCTTGCCGCCCCCAATCTAAAACTATAGTTGTAGTATGAGTATGAGTGGGTATAGGTAGTACACGAATGCTTCGATTGCGTTTGCGTTTCCGCTTCCTTTGGTGGTGTGTTTTCATAATTTTGCTTCACTAGGGGGCGGCATGCGTGTCGTATGATATCACGAATATACCTAACCTTAAACGCAAACAAAAATACCACAATTATATTCGAATCATGGAAATCATGATGTGAAAATAACTTTGTACAAGTTTCCCCTTCCACATTTTTCCTGCCGCCTCTTTATAATACTTATTAGCTAATCATCATTTATTTATATTCATAGCTTTTTTTGTTGTGATCCAGTAATTACTCAAAATTTTCCATCTAAAAAATAACGTCCTATAAAAATGGTAGTAAATTTCCATACTATTAATCAATTGAAATTATTTAGTCTTCAAAAATATGACGTTTTATTCGATCATATTCATAGTGACAATTCCTATCTTATCTTCATACATGGAAGATTTCGATTTTTGAATATAGAAAATTGGCGTCAATACCAATTCTATCAACAACAAAGCAGGGAAATTTTGTTGAAACAAGCCCAAAAGATCAATTTATGATATGACGACAATACCAATTCAATGCATCAACAACGAAGAGATAAAGAAAATTTTGATATTCGCAAAGTTGCAGTTTCTCTAATCTTGAAAATGAGACCTCTTTAAGCCCGCAATAAATCGAAATTGATCATTGTGCGCACGCCTTGTACCTCGTCAAGATAACCCGCAAAGAGACAACAAGCTTGGCGAAGAACAAGAACTGCGCCGACGCGCAACAAAAACGCTTTCTTCGCGCCGGATTAGACCGTAAACCGAAAACTCTACCGACCGTCCGACCGACCGACGATGGTCACTCTTGCATATGAGCAGTTTCTTCCTCATCTCATGGGTAAAATGTTGAATGATGGTCGCGTGGGCAGCGCACGCCAATGTCTCATACCCACAAGAACAACCAGCCAACAACGGACAACACCTTTGGGGCGCACGCGCAGAATGCTTACTTAATTTAAATAAATACTTTCATATAACAAAACATTAAGATAAGCCCGAAATTACACACAAACACACACGCAGACATTTAACAGCGGAGATGTTGGTGCGCATGCGCAACGTACATACACGATGCACGAATAAAAGCGTTATCGCGAACGCGACAGACACGGCTTTAATTCCAAATGGATTTCCGAACTCTTTCTACAGGGCGTCACCATAAGCCAAGCTGGTGTGGGTATGATTTTGCGGTGAAAAGCGAGAAACTTGCGACGGGAAGTAGTTTTCGAGGTTAGAATCGATTGTGTTTGTGATTGCGTTCCGTGTTCGGGCGCGAGGTGAAATGAAGATAAGGAGGAATATGGCGCGGGGAAGGTACATGCGCCGTGTGCGGTACATTTGGTCCGGACCACCAAGAGGCACCTTCGCTCTTCGACGACGACGCCGACGACGGTCGGATCGTAGGCGAAACAACCAACTTCGATTAACACATACACGTGCATTCGGGCGACAATTCCAATGCGAGCGATGATGACAACACAGACGAATAAAAGCTTTTTCCAATTTTGTACGATTCGTAAACGTTTCGTTTTTTATCTCTTTGACTCCATTTCAGAAAGCATCAAAGTGTTACATGTTTCAGGGAGGTTACACGAGGCGCCATCTATCAACGATTAGTTTGTAACGATTATGAGTACGTTAACTTTGTTGGAAAGTTTTGAAAAGTTGAAGAGCGCCACCTGGTGACGTCGGAAACGTGAGACGCATTTCATGCTCAGACCGGAAACGGCGCATCACATATTCTCAGGTCGTCCTTATGCCGAGCGTTCCCGAGGGAAACCACCTTTGAACTATCCCGTCTTCCTTTCATATATCTCATCTAAAGTTTAAGGGTTGTTGTGCAGGTTAAATTCACATAACGTCGTTTAGTCCGCCACTCAAGTTTCATCCAAGAGACTACATTTTAGAAAATGGTAGTATTTTTGAGGTTAATTCATTTTAAATGAAAAGTTTTCGCATCCATAAAATGTGATGCATTTTTGGAGCATTTTAATGTGGTTTGGGGCGCACCAAATGAATGTCATTTGTGCATTCGGATTCGTACAACTCGTGCACTCGTTCATTCGTTCGTTATTGATATAATTTAAATCTCATTAGGACGAATTTCGAATGCGCGCGCTGTTTATGCATTCGTTGCATGTCCGCATCCGCGCGCACACTCAACGACTTATTATAACCAACTTATAAGTATTTGTGCGAATGTGCACTAGGGACTCCTCTACTTTAGTAGGTAGTGCACTAGTGCGCACATAATGCGGAATTTGTCGAGTGCGATGCGATTCAATGATGAAATGTGCATTTGCTTTCTCGTCGTTCTTTTGTTACAGCCATTTCTATTGGAATTGTCGTTTTGATGACGTCAGCATATCGTACAAATAAATAGTGGACCAAATGTTCGAGAAATTCTTTGAGAAATTAGTCGAAATGTGTTGGTGACAATTCCAATGCTACCCCCTTTGAATCAAACAATCACGACAAAGAATTCAACACAAATTTGTTGGGGCAAATCCAACATTCATTCGAATAATGATCAGCGACATTACTTAATTTATTCGGCTTCGTGATTGTGTATGTGTGTGACTAATGTAGAAAAAAATCTCAAGTGTTTACGCGTGGCGCGCGAGGGCGCTCATTTTATGTTGTACGGCTATTTGTACTCGTAAATGCTGTGTCGTATTTATTCGGTAACGGTAATAAAAATCTCGGTAAACCAACACACACAACTCACTGATGGCGCTCGTGCATTACACGACGTCCATTTTTCTCCACTATGCGCACAATGCGGCAGAAACAATCGACACGCGGGGGTGGGCGATTTATCAGGCGACGATCGCACATTTACTCACATGTGGATGGATGACGATGATGGCGGCGGTGGTGGTGGTGGTTGGTGAAACACCAGAGGGTGGTTGAACAATTGTGAAATGAAAATGAAAAGAGCGACGATGCCGGTGGCGGCAATGGCGAACGAGTGGTAAATGAGGTGGACGCGTGCACGCGAACCTCTCATAACGTAATTGCCCTATTACACAACTCTCCGCGAGCAATGGTCGATTCTTTATCAGTGTGTGGCCGCGAGGGGGTGGCGGTTGGTGCAATGGTGGAAGACTACACGTTTATGGCGTGCTGCAGCAATCAATGTGTGTGGGTGCTCAAGTGGCGCGCTCACTTTGTTGTGTTGTGTGTCGCTGACCGTTACGTGATTATTAACTAAAAAGTAAAA
>JARJDZ010001295.1:0-25813 GCA_030264555.1 Aleochara sp. GC000083
TTGTAGGTCTTGATGAGCTCTTTCCAAAAATCTATAGGTTAATGCCCTTTTGGTCATTGGGAGAGCAGAAATCGCGTTCGAAGAAAAAAATTGAAAAAAAAGTTTGTAGCGTAAAAAGCGATGTGAAAAACTTAAAATCGTTCGAGTTTTCAAAAATTTTCATATCTCCGAAACTACTGGACCGATTTTGATGATTCAAAGGTCGTTTACCATATTTTGACGAAAAAATAACATTGGTCATGGTCCTAAATCTCTCCGGAATTCAGAAATAACCGAACTTGAAAAATGGGTTCCTAAAAATGCAAAATTTTCGCTTTTTTTCGCTCCTTTAACTGCTTATAACTTTTAAACGACTGGACCAATTAAACTAAAATTAGAACCAAATTGTAGGTCTTGACGAGCATTTTCCAAAAATCTATGGGTTCATGCCCTTTTGGCAATAGGGAGAGCAAAATTCACGTTCGAAGAAAAAAGTTGAAAAAAAAGTTTGTAGCGAAAAAACCGATATGAAATTCTTAAAATCGTTCGAGTTTTCAAAAATTTTCATATCTCCGAAACTATTGGACCGATTTTGATGATTCAAAGGTCATTTACCATATTTTGACGAAAAAATAACATTGGTTGTGGTCCTAAATCTGTCCGGAATTCAGAAATGACCGAACTTGAAAAATGAATTCCTAAAAATGCAAAATTTTCGCTTTTTTTCGCTCCTTTAACTGCTTATAACTTTTAAACGACCGGATCAATTATACTAAAGTTAGAACCAAATTGCAGGTCTTGATGAGCACTTTCCAAAAATCTATGGGTTCATGCCCTTGTGGCAATAGGGACAGCAGAAATCGCGTTCGATAAAAAAAGTTGAAAAAAAAGTTTGTAGCGAAAAAAGTGATATGAAATTCTTAAAATCGCTCGAGTTTTCAAAATTTTTCATATCTCCGAAACTTCTGGACCGATTTGGATGATTCAAAGGGCATTTACTATATTTTGTCGAAAAAATAACATTGGTCGTGGTCCCGAATCTGTCCGCGATTCAGAAACACCAGAACATGAAAAATGGGGTGCCAAAAATGCTAAATTTTCCCTTTTTTCGCTTTTAACTGAGTATAACTTTTAAACGATTCTGCCAATTAAATTAAAGTTAGAACCAAATTGTAGGTCTTGAAAAGCACTTTCTAAAAATCTATGGGTTCTTTCCCTTTTTGCAACTGGGAAGAGTTGAGAAGATAATTATTATAGAATCATCTGATAATTATTATAAAAAAGTTGCCAAGTTGGCGGAGAAAGTACTCAGCAACTATTTTATGGATTCATCATTATTCATAGTTATTCTCTGCCCAAAATCCTGATAAGAGATGATGAGTTATTGATGATAACGAATTCTGGAGTAAATTACCAATATCTGTCATTGGTCAGTATATTAATAAATTGTCCAATTCATTGCAATTTTGTTCAAAAGCTTTAACTGGTAGCTCAATCCAATTGCACTCATTTGCAAGCTGTAAGTATAAATTTAAAGTTGTTGAAGTCATTAATTTTGAGCAAAACATTTTTACAGAATTTTGAAGTATATGATGGGAACAGAAAGAAATACGGATCATACCGGATAAAATGCACATTGACGACACGTTCATTTATAATATGCTGTCTCGTTTATTTACATAGTTCGATAATCGGTCAATTTATTACTGATTAGATTATGACCATCCAGTAGCCAGTTGCCTGCGAGTGATCGCGTTCATCATCCAACAGCAAGCAGTTCGTTTCGGCATCGTGGCCGAATCCATCGGCCGTCTGTAACTACGCTCCTCGCATCCGCATTTCGCGCTCATACTCATTGCATTTAGCGCGAACAAATGCTCTAAAATGTTCGATTGTATCTAGTTCTAAAGCGTTGTGAATAACTATGAATTTTACCAATAGTCTTTTTGTGATAATTTTAATTTATATGCACTTTATACGGAATTCCCATGCCATTATACACTTCCGTAAGTATTCTCTTTATTTCAAAATTTCAGACAAAGAAAATACAAACTGGAATTTCCAGCAGAAACTGCAGTTCCAAACAAAAACTTCATTGTTGCATATTATAGTTCAATCCTTTATTCTAGTGCGTAGATGTGAATGTAAAAATGTTTTTAATTGAAATGCAGATCAGTTGCGATATTTGTTATTTTTTTCTTGCTTCATTGCGTTAAAAACATCTTCATAATATGCGATTACTATACTTCCAGCTGATGAGAGAATTAATAAATGATAACCCTTCATCTGCTACATTCCTGTAAATGCGACAAACAAGTACAATACAGCAATCATTTATTAACCGTAACTCGGTCTTTCACACTGCCATGAAAATTCAAATGAGCGAACAATCGCGAAAAATGGTTGAAGTAACCTTGACACTTGGCAAACATTCACAATATGTTTTTAAATCGGTAGGAAACTAAGATCTAATTTACAATCAGTGAAATATGTACCCGAATTATTTGACACCGCAGTGCAAAGTTCAACATAATGATGATGTAGTTATTTTAGTCAAATATCTAATACGTTATTTTGCCTCCTTATTGTACTGTTCGATAGCACGTTCAAAAACAATTAGAAGACAGTAATTTAGCCGTGAAAATCATGACTCATTCAATGCACTCCTTATTCTGCAACAAGAGGTCAATTAGTAATAAAAATTAACTATTTAAAGATTACTTATGATCTCAAATGCGCCATGATATCTTGCACTTTATCAATTGACCGCAACAAACTACGCATTAAGGATGCTTCGCATGGTCATATATATTTATTTAAGCTTGCAAATTGCAAATAATTTATATATCTGCTCGATCAATTTGTTTCAGTTAAGGAAATTTCACTATGCGGTAATTTCACCGAGCTTCGACTCGAACCCGAAGGATTCGAGTCTTCAAGGATGATAAATCTGCGTCCTTCTTTAGAATATGAATATTGTTCGTTGAGTATAAAAGCTCCAGCAAGTACTCATGTAATTCACCTGCAAGTTTTGGAAGATGCAACTCTCATTAAACTCCATTCAAAGAAAACACCCCCGTGTATTCTTCATATTGTAAGTTTCAAAGTTTTTTCAATGTTCTCATTTGAAAGTTTAAATTTTTTACAGTATTTGGACGATCATATGAAATCTGTTTGGCATGGAGATTTGTGTTCTCCGAATCAACTGAAATCAATCGAAATGTTGTCTTCAAATATTACAATAAGATGGAAAGCTGCTTATGATAAGTTTCAAACGAGAGGTCGAAAGTTAATTGTAACAGCAGTGGGTCACAATCGTAAGTGAACATTAAAATGATGAATGAAGTTAAATTACTAAATATATACATTTCAGGTGAGTTTTGCCGAAAACCCAATCAACACACATGCATGAAAGTTGGTTTAGATCCAATTTTCTGCGTATCTGTTGATGTCACCTGCGATGGGCACGAAAATTGTCCTCCAGGATCAAAATCAAGCGACGAAGGCGCATTCTGCGAAACTGATTCGTTATGGCAAAAAAGATTCGCTGGTGTTATGAATAAAATGCCGAATATTGCGAGCACAATTCGGAGAACATATCCTGAAAACTCCACAGATATTCCGAAAATGTTGAACGACATTGGTAAAACTTTGAATAATATTAAACGTCTCACAAAGATTGAAAGTATGTATTTATACTTTTCTTGAAGTTTGCGCTAATTTTAGTTTTCAAATTTCAGCAACAACCAAGTCTTCGGTCGAAACACGTTCGTTTGGATCTTTACACGATTTGCTAGCCCAATATGATCCCTGGGGATACTTATTTCTTGGCGTTGTGTTATGTGGATCATTGTTATTGATGTGCTGTGGCATCTGGGAATGTTGCATCAGAAGGTACAAAAACTCTATCACTGATAGTAGTACACCTCGACAAACTGTTGTAATTGTTAACAACTATGATGAAAGTAATGGTCAACAACATCAACAACCACCCAACTATGATGATTTAGATCTGCCACCCTCATACACAGCTCTATTTCCTAATAAGCATCCTGATGATAGAGTGAATCGAGCTAGATTTACAAATGCTTTGGAAATCATTCCCATGGACAGTATTAATAGCAATAGCAGAAGAACTGAGGATAATAATTCGCCTGCTCCCTCAATTGAACAGCCACAACAAACGGATGCATCAGAAGCCTAATGCAATAGACTGAAAACGTTTAACTATATTTTAATATCTCATTGTCGTTAAGTTTAAAAATTTACATTTGTATTTTACCTTTTGACAAATATGTTGGAATAAACATTTTCCATATATTATCGTTTTATTTAATTCTATAATTAAAGAACAAAATACACATCCAAAGATAACAAATTAAAATGCTCAACTCTTTCAAACAATCATGAACCAGTAACCATTCAAATTACTCAATGCAAATGTTAATTTCCTCGACTTCTTCTTCATGGTGAATTTCAGCTATCTTGGAAGCCTCATTAAGCTAATTGAAATAAAGTTGTAGCAAAAACTATTATAAACTATAATAAAAAACTGAAACTTACTTCAATCATTCTGTCAATTTGAAAACCAGTCTTGTTAGTTTGTAATTCAAACAAACTCTCTTCTTGCATATCAGACTCCGTGGTTTCAGTCAATTCAATTATATTATTGGAAATATTGACGTCCAGCTCTTGAGCATCGAATATTTGCACACTGGACCCATCCACATCGATAACTCCAGGTGGGATTTCTTCCTCAAAATCTGCTGGAGGTGCTAATACTTCTTGCATATCCAGTCTGATCGAATTTGGTTGAATATTTTCCTTATCTCTCATATCAACAATTTCGCATTCACTGTCGCTACCATCAGTATCACTAGCGCCTCCATCACGATGTTCTCTATGAGGACCAGGACTCTCAATGTCCATGTGGACCACCCCGCTTCGTCGTCGTTGTATCACGCTGGCGACGACAGGAATTCGAATAAGAACAGTTGTATCTAAATAGAACCAATTAGAATTTGAATTATGTATTTTTATCTTATTGTTACTTCGATAATCCTTGGACTTTTTGGACTTTTCCTTATCAGTTGGTTTGTCCTTAACAGTAATTTGACCGTACTTTTTTAAATCCTCAGCTGTTGCTGGCACAAGCATCTGAAAATAAAAAAATAAGTTTTCCAATTTGATTTTCTTGTATTTTAAAGAATACCTGTTTGTCACCAGCTGGCAAAACTCGTACTAAAACGGGAATTCCATCAATTGGCTTCAACAATGCAAATGGAACCTGATTAATAGCTTTTGCATATCGCATTGCAGATGTGTTAATTTGCGATACAAGCACACCATTAGTGTATTTTACACTTGGAGCACATAATCTCTGATTAGAGGATTTCGAAGTTGTAGCATTTCCGATGTTTATATCACCATGCTCGTATTGTTCATGGTTCCTTAAACCAATACGTTTTTCAAATTCCTTGCCACAAGTGGGACAAATGTATTTTGGCTTATCAGCACGTTGGTGTGCTTTAAATTTATGGCACATCAGATTCGACATCTGATTGAATCCTTTCTGACAAACATCGCATTTGTAAGGACGTTCGTTGGTATGGGTAAAAATATGATTACGTAAATTTCCTTAAAATTACAAATATCAACTCAAATGCAATCACTAGAGATTAAATTACCTTTCTGGTGGAAAGCCTTGCTGCACAAATGGCATCGATGTGGTTTCATCCCAGTATGCGTTTTTCGATGAGAGATCAACGTTGATACACGATTGAAAGTTTTATGGCAAACTTCGCAGACGTATGGTCGCAATTTCGAATGGATAGCTTTATGTTGAGAAAGAGTAGACATTTGTCGGAAAGCTGCATAGGAACACAAGATTATAATAAGCTTATAAATGGCATGCTTAGAATACCTTTCCCACATTGCTTGCATTGAAATTTCCTTTCGTCAGTATGCGTAGGCAGATGCCGCATTAAAATATATTGGTGGCCGAATTCTTTGTGACCTGAAATCAAATTCAATATGGCACATTACAATCAAACATTGAAGGAAACAATGCAATTAAGTAATATGTAAGTTGGCTTTGAGGTTAGAAAGGATAATAATTCATTCCTTATTTTATGCATGCCAAACTTACTGTTTTGGAAGACCCCTAAAATAGTTGAATGTATATTGTGGTTGTGATGAAATGTTGAGGATGTGATGTTGCTCATCTAGAGAGTAATTAGCATTATAAAACACAAATATTCATTACGTTATAAATTAGGTACAACTTACAAATTCCGCACTCCCATATTTTCACACTTTTTCCATTAGCTTCATGTTTGAATTTAACATGTGGAATCGGAAGGGGAGCACTTTCCATTTCCTCTTTCAGTTCAGGAACATTCATCTTCAGCAGATTGTTTAACTCAACGGTCGTTTTCCCATCGTCCTGGTGATTCAAGCTTCCATTGTCTAAGAGCAATTGGTTCATCTGATCATCGCTAAACGGTATGGAAAAACTAGAGTCGGAGAACGAAATCGCACTATTATCAACCATTGTATTTAATACTTCATAACTTTGACCAGCGCCATCAAAATTAAGGTCGCTTGCCGTGAAATAAAAGACTTCTTGACTTAGATCTTCTTCTTTGATTTCAGAACTAGTAAGAAGCCTTGGAAAGAATGTATTTTCACTTGAAATTCGTATAATCCAAGCAACTAGCGCTTACCGTTCATCGGTCTCTGACATTGAATTCAAATTTTCTATTGTGAAATCTGCTTGGTTAACCTTGCTCTGATTTTGGTCCATGTTATGAAATTGTGCGACAATGTTTATAGCAAATTGCCACTACGAATTCTGCTCACGAGTATTATTAATTCGCAGACAACATATTGTTGCCGAAGAATCCAAGAAATGTCCTCCAGCTTCTTCGGATGTGTATTTTTGATTGAAAAAGGGATTAATTGATGCAATCAAAATGGATGACATAATACAGAAAGGATGCAGCGCACGCATGATGTACGTTAAAAACTTGGAATTTTAATTTTAGAAGCAAAAACTGCTAAATATTGTACAATTAGAATTTATTTTGACACAATTGAAAACTAAACAAAAACGAATTTATGCGTTCTTATTTTGTTAACAAAAGAAATTAACTTTTGTTAAAGTTTGAAATTTGAAATTGAGCAAAATATGCAACCCAATTAACATGCATGTACTCGAGTGAGAAAACCACAAGGTGATTTAGTGTAGAGTGAATGTAATATTTTTTTGATAAAGTTTGATTGGCAATTTAATCAAAACATGGAAATATGAAACGTTTTCTTAGTAAAAATATACTTATATTCTTGTTGTAGTACAAAAGGTACAAATGTGTAGGTGTGTGAGCAAATATACATTAAGAGAGAACGGATGTGAAACACCATTTTCGTCACATTAAATTAATAACACTGATACTGGTTGACAGGGACGCCTGTCCACGTAGGACATTCTCTCTTAATTTCTGAAACAGACAAAATAATACGTAATTCAAAGAAATCATGATTTAATAGGAATTTTTCCTGTTGTTTCTAACATTCATACCTTGTTGAAAATGTTGGCCAAAATACGATTAATTTGCTTATTTTGTTGGTTTTGATTGTCTAATATTTTTTGTTGTACCTCGGGCAATTTTTTATAATTTTTTGCAGTAATGCGTTTCATTTCTTTGGTCGAAAATAGGCGATGCTCTAAAAATAATGTGCACCAAAACGAATTACAGCAACAATAGATAACCACTCAATTTGCAATCAATTTTGAGTTCAATTTCATTTGCAAAATTAATGATAAACTGGCACTTACTTTTGTCGGGATAGTTAGCTATATTCTGCGACTGAGAACCGTTAGTCAGGGCCAACAAATGTTTATATTTTTGGCATCTCTGCTCTCGCATACAGGCCAATTCAATCAAGCATCGCCTGCGCTCCTCCGCTGATTTAACAAAGTCAGGACGATTCGCTGACAAGTATTCCTAAACAGAACATTTGCAATGTTTTTATAAATCTTTGACATTAATAGTATTACCTGCAAGTTTTTACTGTCTCTATGGGCAGAGTCTTTGAGTCTACGGCTTGTTCGTTCATCCGTGCCAGTACCGCCACTCGTTTCGACGTCGCTCCCTTTTCGTCGCTTCTTATGTTTCTGAACCGGTACTTTTACTCTAATTTCCTGCAATGACTTCATGTCATGCTGCTCTTCATCCTCCTCCTCTTCTTCGCCAGGCTCGAACTTGAGCACGTATGCGACGGGCTTCTTCAGCTTATGATCGCGTCGGATTTTCTTGTTGCAGGACTGACAGACAAGACGTTCACTTTTCGATGGGATCTTCGCTGAAGATATGCTGTTTTCTTGGCAATTATCAATTTCAGCCAATTGACGAAGGGTGTCGCGTATTTTCTCCAATGCGTTCTCATCGACCTTATTGTAGCAGTTGCACATATGATCTGCTTGCTGGTAGAAAGGCTCCTGGGGGTTCCATTCGCGCTGCGTACTCTGATGATAGCAGGGCCAACAGAACGGTCCACCTGGTTGAGCTGCATCACCTATGTCCATATTTTCAAATCAATATTAGTACATTTTACTAAGATTTGCACCGCGACATTGCAATTTTGACATGACAATATACGTTGTTATAGTAATATCTTGTTTAAAACAATTTTTTGTACGATTTCGAATTTAGCTGACCTTGGTCAACTTTTTACCAATAAAGTATAGTTTTAATACTTACCAAACATTAATGACGATTCGCTGCTAGCAATACATTTCCCACAACATGAGCACATGACTTCACTGGTTGAACAAACTGAGGTGACTAATCGGTCAGAACTAATACTGGCAGAACAAGAACAAACTGAATTCATTGCCGAGGAGAATTCGGTATTACTTTCCACGTCTTCTATTTTATCCCTTCCATTTCCTTTACCTGTAAAAATCAATGCATTAGAAATGATTATTTAACATCAATTTTCAAATACTTACAATCTACTTTAGGGTCCTCTAAAGGCATTTCTAATACAAGTCTCCGAATGTTGTCTTCTGGATTAGCAATACTCGTGGTAACTACGCTACTAATAACAACGGCACTATTCAAATCAATTTTCGACATATCCTTCACCATCTTGTAACTCTTCTTGGGCGCATTTAAATTATCGCCACTCGAAGGTGTGTATGTTACAACGGCAGCAGGAGTCAAACTTAATCCCAAAGTGCCAGCATCCTTATCAAGTAGTCCTTTACACTTTATTGAACAATTTCCAGTTTCCTTGTCCTTCTTTGTGATCATTTCACCGACGCCCATTTGTTTCATCTCAGGTTTCTCTTCAGTCACCTGTATCTCTTTGCCATCGACGTGGATTATTTGTTCGTCAGTGCGAACGCCTTTCTCGATCAATTCTGGGACAGTAGGAATGGTTTGCAACGATACTGTCCCAGTTGTGGATTCGGTGCATTGGCACTGGTGCTTTGTCGACTTGCTGCGCATCATAGCAGAAGGATACATGGTAGTATCTCGATTGATAAATTCGCCATCACCATCTGCGTTCGCAATCCACACACTTTCAGTGTTCGTAAACCGTTCGACGCTGGGGATATCAATGCCCGGCTGGGGAACGCTCTTATGACGTCCGTTTTCTTTCTCGCGTTGTTTCTGCGCCTTGTACGCTTTGTAGCTGGCACGGCCCCCATCCGACTTTTCCTGGCTCGACGTACGATTGCCCTTGTAGTGGCGTGATCGATGTTCACCACTGCGTTTTCCCTCCTTGTGCGGGCTCTTCTTGCTCTCGCGAAACTCGCGAATGATCTCCTTGGTCTCGAGAGGCCATTCGCCGCTGCTGCGATAGTTAATTCCATCCTTGCTATGGTGATATCTACCATTGACAGGGTCTTTCGCGTGTTCCGGATCGGACTTGTCGGAAGAAGCGCGCTCAGCGTGCGCCGCTGCCGGGCAGCCCTTAACGCACGCATCGCGCGTCCCGCAATGCGGATTCGATTTCTTCCGCAAGCACGGAATGTTCGAATGCAATGTGGTTGGTTTTAGCACTGTTGGTTCGTCGACCATTCCTTTCATGCCAGCCAATTCGGCGATTGGTTGGGTAATGTCGCTAAGAATTTTGTTGTTCGTGGCCGCGACCTCGAAGGTCGGGGAAGGACTCTTGTAGCCATTGGAAGTTCGTCGGCGTGGAATCGACCGGTCGGAGCTATCGCGCGGAGAATCGTGGTCGAGCTTGGTCGGCGTGATCGGCAGCTCGTTGCCCGACTGGACCTCCTGCGTCTTTTCGACGTTCAGCTTGCGCTGTCGCGAATAGTTGGTGGACAGGCCCAGCAGCGCAGGACTCATATCGAGCTTGGTGCGCAGCGAGCCCTTGGTGGATAAGCTTTGGTAGCGCGACAGACTTTCATAGCGGCTCAGATCACTCTCTTCGGACTGCGGCTTTATCGGCTTGCGTGAGCAGGCAGTGTCAGGACACTTGCCCAGCTCCAATGGGTACGAATCGTTGCCCGATGAGACCGGAACGTCCTTTTTCGCTTTCGTGCGCTCCTTGGGCTTCTTGTGCACGGTGGAGCCGTGCGTTCGGCCGCTGGTTGGTTTGCGACGCATCGGATACAAGGACGTATCATCCGTAACGGACGTACTCTTCGGGCTGGTGCTTCGACTGCGAGTATTCCCTGCAACAGCGACGGGCATGATGTCTCTCTGGAATTGGCTTGGCACGGCGGGGCAAGAAGGATCAGGATAATGCGAGCCGCCTTGAAATGCGTGACTACACGGATTAAACAAACATTGTTGGCTAGTATTGTGATCTGAAACAAAGGACTGATGACTATTAGAAGGGAAATGGTGATGTGGCATATTTAGAGCTGCTTTTAGCTCTGTAGATGGTGTGGTAGGATTGTGTGCTGGTGTTATTGTTGTTATGATCTCCTTGAATTGGTAATCTCGAACACCTAATTGATTATGAATGTGAAAATCGATACGACCATCCGCTGATTGCTTGGTTCTAGAAGAACACTCTCCTGAGCAAGGATCGCTTTCGTTATCTCTTTTCTCTGTGGTGATCATGTAAACAGCCGTGGATTTTTTATAATTTGGTATTTGATTTACTGAAACGTGAGTCGTCTGTTTCTTGGAGGTCTTTTTGCTCTGTAGAAGCGATTTCAATTTGACCAAATGATCAATTTCATTGTTGATCCAAACAAGTTGATTCTCACGCTCACGTTTCGCAAAGTTTACCAAAGTTTCCTTTGGTGAATCAGTGCTTTCAACACTACTATATAGTTTTTCGGATTGCGTCTCATTTCTGGAGTTTTTCCAATCCTTGCTATTTTTTGAATTACTGCTGCTGCTGCTTACAATCTTTGTGCTTATTGATTTGTTTGTATTTGAACTTGACCATTCAGTCGGCGCTAATTTGTTGTTTCTATCAATTTGCGGTACTATTTTCTCACTTTCTGAAGACTGTTCTTCTGTCTCATTATTACTTTTAACAATATTTTTCGCAATCTTACGTATGTACATTTCCTTGTCCTTTTCGCTATATTTCTTTGATTTAATCAATTTATGTATTAATTGCAGATTTTTCTTAATATTTTCTTGATCCTGGGTTGATGAAGCAGATGAATCTTTTGTAGATTGCAACGTCGATGACGTCGCTTTTTTATTTTCCATATCATTTTCTTTTCCTGAGACATACTCAAAACTATTGCAATTGGAGAATGCTTGATCAGTCTCGATTATATTCGATGAGACGGTCGAAG
This sequence comes from Aleochara sp. GC000083, assembly GCA_030264555.1. Lineage (NCBI taxonomy): Eukaryota > Metazoa > Arthropoda > Insecta > Coleoptera > Staphylinidae > Aleochara > Aleochara sp. GC000083. The sequence goes on from JARJDZ010001295.1 coordinate 11,768, forward strand.
ACGTCTTATCACATTGCATACTTGGATGAAACAAATATAGAATCTCCTGTTTTGAAGAGCGCCGACTGGTCTGCACAGCAATTGAAGTATTTTCAGCAGCACCAATTTGAGTCGTTTGTGTTTGAGCATCACAGTCAGTTTTCACAGCAATACATTCAATACTAACAGGTTCTGAAATATGAAGGCTTTTCATTTTCTTGGAACGATATCGTTTGAAATATTTTGTTTTCTCAGGTAAAGTATCATTAATATTCGACTCCGATTTATCCTGTTTTCCGGAGGAATGATCTGATTTAGCTGATGAGGGATTACTTTCTTTATCTTCTGCAGTACTCTGAAATATCGCATTGGTTGCATCTCCGCCACCAATTTCCTCTGAAGCTACTTCATAATTGAAAATGGTTGTATTTAACTCTCTGTGAGGCTTTTTATTATTGCCAATTAGTTGAGGAGTTTGGCAAGCGTACATTTCAGGATCACTTCCCGATTTTCTCAATTCCGTTGTGTACGGTGTTGATTCAGCAGTTGGCATTCCAACTTTCATTCTCAGGAACATTAACAGTTCCTTGCCTCGCATCCCTCCATCAGAGCCCGTTCGGCTTTCTTCCTTGCTCTGAAACTGCTGCTTCAAGATTGGCATAGACGTGCTTTTCTGCACTGCTTTGGTCGGATCGCAATTCGCGTAACCGATGTCCGCTCCGCTGTCCCATTCTAATTTTTTCGTTGACGTCACGCTGCTAGTAGGTGAACACGGCGTCACCTCGCTATCTTCAATTATCACTTCCGGAATGTTGGGTATATTGGATGGAATTTTATGTGATGCTGAAGATGTTGTCAATTCATATGAGCCACAAAAATACTTTGGCAAATCATCATTCTCGGCGTACATGCGGTAGTATTCCAGCGCCTTGGCCGACAACGAACTACTGCTACTAGTTGGGTCTGCCTTACCTGAACCTTTATTTGTATTCATAGCTCGCTGTATTCCAATGGCAGAAATCCCTTGATCTTCATTTACATTTTTTATGTGACAACCTGCAAAAAATTTTGAATGAGTGCTTCTTCCGAATTGCCAAATGGATCATATAATGGCCATGGTTATAAGTTTCCATAGCAATTTGTTTTTGCATTAATTACATTGTTACAAAGTTATATAATTTTGATGGGTGTTTACAAGTAAATGTTGGAAACATACAATCTAATAAATGAACTGTGAACAATAACTCGATAATAAATAACTTGTTGAAGTTGTGCAAGCTTATTTTATTAATAAAATTATTCCAAAAACATACTTACAATCTTCAGCATCATACATAACCTCCAATTCAGTTTTTGTTATATCTACTGTTCAAATTCCATTTACAGATAACTTAATATATTATTGTGGAGTCAAAAGTCTCAGACAACCAGATAAATATACTATTTTTAAACTCCTAGATAGGTACTTTGCTGTAAACAAAGAGTTTTAACGAGTTTTTAAGGTCAACATGATTGTTGATTCCGTTGATTCTTGAACGGCCGTTGCGCAGGGTTGCCAAATATAAGGCAACAAACCGGACACTAGGGGGAATAAAGCCTAACATTACTCCCTGTACGATTAACTAATTGTCAAATGTCAATTATTTGCCAATTGACGTGAATCTAACCAATAATTTTACAAAACAAACTGCATTTTTAAAAAACCAAATAATGTATTTACGACGAGTGATAACGTCCACGAATCTTAGATATCTGCGAAATTTTTCAGCTAAGATGTATAACTACAGTTTAGTGATTATAATGCCAATTCATTGCTGCAATTAATTTTTTAGTCCTGAAGCCACTACAGCGACCAATAATGTCAATTCTGAAAGTGCTGAAAAACCAGTCAACAAAACACCACCAAATCCGCCTTCATTTAGTCATTTGGGTGATAATGGTACTACAACTTGTCTCACAGGTGCAGTTTTATCAAAAGATCATAGAATTTTCAATGCTATTGGAGCCACTGAGGAATTATTAAGTTATTTAGGGTAAGTTCTTTATACATTTTGAACATGTAATCACATTTGTATGCCTTAGATTAACAAGGGAGCATGCAATAGATGCAGAACATGATTATATACATAAATTAATGAGAATACAAACAGTACTGATAGACATAAGTACTGCAATATCAAGATGCAATGGTAAAAATAAGGATAAAACAACTATCTCAGCCTTACATACCAAAGAATTAGAGGAGTGGATCAATGAGTATTCCAAACAACTTCCCCCAGTTGAACTATACATCATACCTGTATGCATAAATATTTAAAGTTTGATTGTTTACATACTAATTTATTTATTATTCTATATTAGGGAGGAGGTATAGCTAGTGTTTCATTGCATATTGCACGTTCATTGTGCCGGCGAACTGAACGTACCGTTGTTCCATTGGTAAATGATGGTGAATTGGACAAAGAAGTTCTTGTATATTTAAACCGTCTAGCTGACTTTTTACTAACGTTGTCTCGCATTGCATCCAAATTAGACAATCGCGCAGAAAGCATTTATACACCAAAAGGCAATGAACAACTCCAAGCTCAATAACACTCAATGTAATAATATACTATTGTATATTGTGTTTCATTCAGTTATTATGGATGTACATGCAAGTTTATCAATATTTTATTCAGAGATCATTATGTTAGCCAATAAGAAACTGCCAAATCTATAATTATATAACTGATATTTTATTGGCAGGATGATTTGATATGTATATTTTGCTGCAAACAATCCTAGTGGTATTTGGTTATACATCTATTAATGTAATATTGCATTTACTACATTTTACTATTACTATTTCATTTTATGATTTGTGCAGTTATGTAAAATATAGAAATATATGTACAGTTGTTATAATGTCAATTGATTATAAAAATTACCAACAGTGTAACCACTAAAAGTATAGAAATTATAAATAGGTAAATTTCAAAATATGTTGCAATCTTGTAAAAACATCATATATTCATAACTTTAGTTTTTGCACAACATTTTGCATAATTATTCATAAATTACATACATAATTGGTATATAATCCGCCAAAGTAACATCAAAGAAATAAATATAAAACAGAACATTTTGAAATGAAATTACAAGAACTCATCACCCAAAGTCATTTCCTTATAAGACATAATTTCCAATAATGCTGAACCCTTTGTTTCAATTCTTAAATCATCAACAGCTTTATAGAAGCCTGGATCAATCAGAAATACAATACTCAGTTGATCTTCATTCCTGTCTTCTTTCTCAATTTCTACACTGGGTATCTTACCAAGCTTTTCTTTCCATTTCTTGGTATCCTTTCCATTAAAGACAACTTGAAGTCTCATTTGTGCTCTTTCAATTGGTATTGATTCCTTCAGCAACTTAATAACCTGCAGAGCCTGCTGCTTTGCATTTTGATTGGGTTTAACTGAGTAGTGAATATCTTTCATAGCTTTTTCAATTGTTGTAACTGGATAAGGTCTCTTTAATTCAGGATTCACACATTTATCAGCTACTGTAGATGCAATATCTTTAAATAGGGCATCTAGATGTGAGGATCTTTCCTTATCAGATACCTGAAGTTCACCTTTCAACAGAATCTCCTTGCAAATCTCTGTTTGATCATCCTTTCCAAATGCTTTTATAAGATCTTCCTTTTTTGCAACTTGGCCTTTAGAAACATTTGCAAAAACGGTATGTGTCTGCAGGACTTCATCAATATCCTTCTCACTAAAATTACAAAAAATGTTTCTTCTTAAATTGGCTAAGAAAATCTAAATGGTACTTACACTTGATTGCGCCAAGATACAACTTTATTTCTGTAACAAGCTATTTCAAATCGTTTACCGCATTTTTTGATTCGTACCACAGCAACATTTGTTAGACGAATTTGATTTGTAGGAGTAAATATCTTAGACATTTTTAAACAAATGAATGTTTAACGATTCAATGTTGATATACTTTTGCAATTTTGAAACAAGTTCAATATTTTTAGGTTAAGTTGGTTTTCACGTTTACTACTTATGAATAATTAATAGCTTTGGGACACAATGAAATTCAAATTGGACTGTATTTATTACTGTATAATACATTTATTTTCAATAAATTCAGTAATAACTGGATAAAATAATAGAACGTTTTATAATATGAGGATATTTAGTAAACTAGCTAAAGCTTATTCAAGTTCAAATATGCAAATTCTCAGATTGCAACGTTTTTCAATAACGTCGTTTTCTTTTACATCATAAAAATATTTCTTACAAAAATTCCAATCAATTGTAGAGCTATGATTGTTAACATTAAAGTTCTGACAAATGTTTCCAACACTTAATATTTTCGTATTGCTTTCATCTAATAAATGCACTTCGTAACGATATTTCTGACCCTCCAAAGCCTGAGTATATAACAATTTAACACTATTGCTTAATACTCGCGTGCCTTTTTCATCAACCAGAGAATGACTGAGTTGAATCATTTTGTACTGATATCCAACATACACATTTGCAAGATTTCCTAATGTTTCTTTCACCACAAAATGGTAATTCTGCAAGTTTCCCAAAAGTCGATGATTTGTTTTCATATGATTGAAAATTACGCCAACAGTACAATCTTCTTTACAATCAATACAAGAAACTTTAGAGTACAAACAGTTGGCTGTATGAATATCCATTAAATTTGCTTCAACATATTGAATGCAACCTTTATCACGATTAGGGCATGGGAATGATATCTTTTTGAGAAATCGACGTAGATCAACATTCAGTTTACTCATGCCTAATCTACATATTGCGCAAGTTGATATATTTCGGTTGCAATTTTTGCAAATTGCATGGCTGTTTTCACATAAGCTGATATTGGGTGTTAGACTATCAATGCACACTGGACATTCTTCAAATATGTCTTGAATTAAATGATAATCACAAAAGAAAACCTTCAACACAATTTCATCAACCTCTACATGTAACCCTAGATTCATTCTAAATTTAGGGGCATTTTTGCAGAAAATTTGCTTAATATTAGAAACTGTGCCTTTCACTCCAGTAATATGTGTATCATTTGCATATTGTATGAAAAAATTATAATTCTCTGGTGATAGATTATCATCAGGGACTTGCTTTGCAATTTGAAATGTGAAATTCAATTGTTGAGACACATTTAGAGTTATCATGAACACATGATCTTTCAACTGAATCAAATATATATTGTTAATATCTTTGTTTGGATTTGGAATGTTTAAAGAAATCATTGGCTTCTCACAAGTTAACTCTATGATTTGCTGTGCATGTTTTGATCGAAGATGATCTATTATTGTAATTTCCTTGAATTGGTCCCCACCAGAACAAAATAAGCAATCAAAGAAGAGGTGATGACAATCTTTCTCATGGATCCTGTACTTGATTTCATTCCCAACAAAATCACAATCAGGATATTTACATGGATATTTTAACTGACCAAGTACATCTTCCAACATTAGATTTTGGTTAAGATCCCCTTGGAAATTTAAAGTTTCACTGCATGGTTCACAGTAATTTAAGTTATCATGTGCATAAATAGGTGTTGATAACCAGTTCTCACACTTCACACAAAGCAAGTACTTTTTGTCTAAAACAAGATTATTCAGTACTTTGAATAATTCTAGTTTAGCCTCCATGCTGAAATTAGAAATTAGAAATACTCATCCCAAGGGTGAATGCAATTTTACCTGTTGTTTTTTGCTTCAAGTAAAACAATTAAATGCTGCACAAAAGAATCACTTCTTTCCACTGTTTTTTATCATGGTATGCTGCTGTAATCTATGAAATTGACCTTCAAGTCGTTATAACAATGCAATGTTTGATATGCAAAACTGGGATTTCCAGATTTATTATTATCTTTGTGCTGTGTCTGCAGTATTAATCTATTCATATAACTTCAAGTATTGAACAAGAACTAAATACGGCCACAGATAGGGAATTACTAAGTAAATAATTACCACAGGAAATAAAGATAAGAATTATAAAACACACGTAATTACTTTAAATAACCCGCGCCGAAAACCTTCACAACCAATCTAGCGGCAGACTATGAACTAAATATTACAGTTGGCAACATTGAGTGAAGAAGAAATCAAAATATTCTTACTCCCGCGGAGTAATTACTCCCTCCAAGATTACTCCCTCGCTTAAACATGTTTCATGACATCGCTAGGTGGCGGTAGTATTCAGAATTTTGGATCAGCACAAAGAGATATATTTTTCTTATACCTATAGATGTCGCGAGGTGTTTAATATGAACAAAGCCAACATTTATGATTGTGACAGATTGGATTTTATCTATCTCATTCGCAGTAGAGGTTGTTTGTTTATGAGGATTGAAGTCGGTTTTGTGAGGGAAAATATTAAGCGATTAGGTGCACCTTGAACGTGATACATGGGGCATGAAAGCTGACGACGTTGTCGCGAAAAACAATTTACCATCCGGCTGAAATCGGTAATAATGGACGGCCAACACGCCTGCTGCGACATTTTCATCTGCAGTAACTACTCTACATATCGACAATCTGTTATCGTTCTGTCAAAATGATGAAGTGAATTATTTGAATCGAAATCAATTGATTCAAGCGCAGAGCTCGGGCTCGAGCCTACAAGTCTGAACAATTCGCGTACGTTACTGGTGTGCGTTTAGTGTATCGACCGACCAGGCAGCGGTTCGGCGAGCAGCGAGCCTGTGCTTATTTCGCATTGTTTTTGCTCCATTTGGACGCAGGAGTGAAGGACGACGAATTGAAATAAACGAGCGGAACTCATGTGTGCTTCTTCGTTCTTGTCGTGGTGGTGTCGTGCACTTTGTTAGTTCTGGCGCTGAGCATAATGGCTTTGGTGACGGTGCAGCGAAGCCCTAGCAGCAACAATTCCCCGCAGAGCATTGTAAGTTCCATAATTGCTATACCAATCGAATTGGAAATCAGAGAGAACTTTGCTGGAACGTAAACATAACATTACTATGACTCCACTGCTTCTGGACAGCAAATTTCATAGTTCATTTCCAACCATTCTTGCAAGGAGAATGATTCCAACTGTTTTATCCTTGCCAATTTATTGGAATGATCATCGCGTTAAGTGAGCATTTAAATTAATTAATTGCAGCTAAAGGCATTGACAATTACAACAAGTGCAGCTGTATTTATTGCCATATATGGCATTGTTTTAACGCTTTTGAGGTTAGGTGCATTGTAGTGTGAAACTTCCATATGCGACGCGCGCACGCACGCTAACGGAGATTTATACAAAGTGTTTTTATCATCCAGTTAGAAAAAAATACTAATAGCACAAACGTATCAAAATTTATTCAAAGTTCATTGACGAATTGATTAAATAATTAAGTTTGTAGCATCGGAGAATTTTATGCATTAGTTTCTGCACATCTTAAGGGTGGCGCTCAAGGCTATGAACTTCATCAAATGATACGTAAATTAGTTATCTTATTTTGGTGTTTATGAAATTCAAAATTTTTAGGTTTTGCCCTATTTCTGGAGGCGTGAGTATTTAATACCAGATTTGAATGGCTTCTTTTACACCGCAAGCACGTGTGGTGCTTTTGCAATAACAAAAACAGCGCTGCCAGACAGTGTGAGGCCGTACCGATCGGACGGCGTAACCGCCGCAGCAACGGAACGTAGACCCGAGTAGGCGAGCGACCGCGGAACGACCGCTCTACGTCGTGCGGCCCCCTGAGAGAGAGTTCACGACGGCGACGTCGACGTCGAGCCGCTTCGACGGCATTGCCGACGACGACGAGGATTGCGATTCAAGCAGCACATCATACGGTCGGGGCCGGTCGAGGCACGCACGCTGCTGGCTGCCTTGTTTCGTGCTGCAGCGGCGCTCAGTACGGTTTCGGCGACGACGGCTACGCCAACGTGGATTCCGGTCGGTGTGTTTATCGTAGCGGGCCGTTCGCTCTTCTTCCTTGGCTGGTCGCAGACTCCTGCAGGCCCCGTCGTGCTGCAGGATTTGGTACAACATTCAACCTAATTAACTGATATGTGATCATTAACGTTCTTATTGTAGTTACATGTTACTGGCATGTATTCGTAGGGGCGCAATCGTGTGTCGTAAAGCGTGGATGAAACCTTTCTAGACGACGTTCACTAGGCCTGTCAGGGTCGGAGAGGGCTGAAGTACGCGAAATGTGTGCGGACACATTTGCATTGTGACGATTCATGTGCGAGGAGATCGTGTTCGCCGCTTGAAGAATGCTGTACATTCTGCCGCCTCCGAGAGCGCCAAACCCGCCCTCACCTTGGGAGAGCATCGTATGCAACAATGCGGGGAGCAACAATAATAATCAAAACGGCGGTCGGTCCGCGATGACGAAAAGCAGGAAACCACTGCCGCCACGAGCGAAGCTGAGAGATTTTTGTTTTATCAATAACAACTCGTCAAATAAGAACGTAAGTTGGAACAAAAGCTGAAACTATTTGTTCTTCCAATAGCTTCATTTCCACCAATATACGGAACTTTGTTGGCTGGCTATTCCACTACTGCTGCCAGCAGGTAGGGTAATTTACCTGCATGGCTCTTATGTTTATGATTATTATCGAGTATTCTTGGGTCGAGGGCTTCACTCAACAACGCATACGAGTTGGGATCGTTCCGGCCAGTTTGTACAAGTTTCTTACAATTATGCACGTGTTTCGACAGCCTTGGATCATTAGATAACCAGCAAACACGTAAAGCCGTACTGTATTGTCAATCTTTGTTCTATCGTATCGAATGTATACTTAAAATCTACATTATTTCAATTCCATTAAGATTATGCCATGCAGTAACGTATTTGTATTGTATTGTATTTGAATAACAACTTTACATGTGACATTGATAATGATATACTAATACAAAATCAATTCATTAATTCCACCAATAACATATTTGGCAGAAATTTAACATTTGAGACTGATAATAACTTTAGTGCCACATTTTTCTTTTGTTACAAACGCAATAACGGCATTACCGAGATTATCTCATGGCTAAAGTTTCATGACGATAATAAGAGCAACGTGAAGGATGATTTTGAGTAGCCATTAAGTTCCAATGGGCGAAATTATAGGATTCCTGCAATTTTCTGCTAGATAACTTTGTTCGTCACATTTGGCAGCGCCTCTAACGCATTGCATTGAATGCGTGTAATTCGTTTGAAGATTTGAAAACAAAAAAAGAAGATTACAAGAAAACTGCTTGGGAGATTTTCTTCTTCATCAAGGTTACAATTTTGAAATTAATTTACCGTATAATTTTGTTGTGAAACATTGTGTTTGAATTTTTTGTTATTCTTAAGACGTAAGGAAATTGTACTCATCAGTATTAAATTAAAATTTTGTTCAACAAGTAAGAAATTGCATGAATATTATTTATGTTTCTTTCGTAGATGAATGTTATAACAATATAAAATACAAGAAATGTTTTGGTAGAAGAATCTATACGTGTAAACAAATTACAAACTCAAAACATTTGCAATCATATCTCATGTAACAACCTCGGGTTTAGTTATCTATTACTGGTTCTCATGTTATGTCAATTTTCTAGTATAACTCTATTCTATATTGTACTGTGATGTTACTAAAATCTGCATGCTTGCTCCTATTGCCTGATTCTGCTTCCTAATTCTCATGTTTGTTCAAATAAATCCCACGTTACGTTTCTTTACTGCATCTTCTTACGTTTACATTACATTTCAGTTTCCCCAACAAAAATTTGTTGTTGCATTTGCACTTCTTGGATTAATGTTCATTACCTTTTGATTGCCAAGAAACAATAAACCAGGACACTGATTCACCATTCCTCTGAGATTTCTTGGGATTCGGTTACATCGCATTATTTAATTTTTGCATGGGTTTTGCCTGTTGAAGCTGGTATGCAAGTGCTTATCAGCATCTCTGGAGCGACGACTTCATTCCGAGGCTATGAACTTTTCGAGTATTGATTATAAATGACATGCGTGATTGATGCGATTGCTGATGCGGCACGAATTGCTCGCGATTCACTGATGCCAAACTATGAGGATGAGGAAGTTGTTGGATCGAATTCTAACGGCGCATTCTAGACCATTTGTTCGCTATTTAAGCTTGTTGACTTGCTAAGTTCTTCAGCTTTTTTTCCTCGGCGTGTATCAAGTAACAATGGATTAATTCAATTTCCATGTGATTAAGTCTAATGCACTTTCAAATCAAATGATATCCTTTCGATGATTTTTTACTCAGAATTTTTCAAATTGTATCAAATGACTAACTAATTATAACGGTTAGCTGATTGCTGGTTTCTGAAGCAGATAATTGAGGTGTTTAATGATTTTTTGGTAAGTTATGAATCACCTCTTCATGTTGCGCCATTCTGATGACACCAGATACAATCTTGCGAAATAGTTTTATTCGAGATGCGGTCCAATTGCTAAATAGATCCAGAATTCGAGGTATTTTTGCAGTGACAAACTTATTTTTTTACGGTCGATCATACGGTTGGATAATTTGATTTTCTACAACTGACGGTATTTCTCTTAATTAATGAATAAGAAGAGGAAGAAGAAGAAATGCAAGGTATGATTTAGTTTCTTGTTAAATAGATAATAAGTATTGACAAAGTTCCATAAAAAGTTTCTACAAGATATCTGTTTTAGTTTTCACAACTTTGAATATACTTGTATTACCTTTTATTAATGAAATTCCCTCCTTAACGATGTCATTAATTAAAAAATGCATTACCTATTAGTCACACATTCAGTTCTTTCTGCAAATCGCGTAGTTGGGGGTTTCATGAAACCGTATGTGTTTTGCAATTTCATTAGCTCTTTACGGTTGGCGGAGATCATTCCATAAGCGCATTCTCGGCAGCCGCCAGCGACCGACCACTGCACCGGACTTAAATTGGCAAAGTTGGCGCACATTGAAATTGCAACGAGATGTCTCTCGGTCGACGTGGAAGCAGCAAGTCACCTGCCGTATTTGTACAATACCGTGCGCACTCAATTGACGTTATTGCTGCTGGATTCGGTCATAATGCTTCCACCACACATCATCGCATTTCGCACACAGCATCTCCGAGTCGCACACCGTGCAACAATCATACGTGCGCATTAATATACAGTTTATCTTTTCGTACCTATACATTACCAACAGCGCGCAACTGAATGGCCAACATTATACGCGTTTTCTCTTGGCGCATCGCGAAGAAGTTTGTTCTGATGCCCATATTATACGAAAGTGTGCGTCTTCTCGCATTTAGCTTAATTGCCAGTCCATCTTTGCGATGGCGAGAGCAATAACGATCCAAATTCAATTTTTATCCACTATGTATGTAGCTAGTTTCAAAAAGTTTGATTGGGTCGAACCTAAAACATCGTTTTTGTTGGTTGGTCATGATTTGTTGTGTCCCAGAATGGAATTGAATGTTGTATATAGTTGTTGCAAGCTTGTATATGTATGATGTGCGACTTTATGGCAGGATATTAGCGCGAAAATCAAATGGTTCATGTTGCAAGCGACCTCAGAGGTGCGCATCAAATAGCCATTAACACCATTCTTGGACTCTACTGGGTTTTTCTTTATTTGTATCATGATGACACTTCTTATAGTTGTTTATTCAATATTTGCTAGTTTGTCATTGGTTTGTGTAATTCAGTTTGTTTAATGAATGCTATGCAGAAGTTGCATGCAAATAAAATGAAATTCCGAATATGTGAATAACCCAAATGCCAGATCATTCATTAATTTGCTGTATTTGTTGGTTTGCAATATATTTCGCAGTTTTGGTTTATCATGCAGTACTTTTTGCAATTATTTCTTGGGTTCGCCCCGAAATGAGGTGTATTTTTGGGCGTAAAAAATGCCATCTTCCTTTTAAATAATTTGCATACGACAACAAACCATAAATGCAAGGCACAAAAGAAGCCACGTTTATTTCACGTTTTGCACGCTTCGAACAACAAAGAACAAGTTTAATAAAAGAAAGAAGAAGCAACTTGAACATCTGCTCCCCTTTTGTTGGCCGTTTTTCGTTTTGGTGGAGCGACTTTTCTTCTTCTTCTTTGCTCTTCTCTTGAATCGGCTTGGTCTTTTCTTCTCGGTGCATTCTTGAAAAGTTTCACTTGAATATCAGAAGAGTGCAGCTTCCTTGTTCGCCCACAAGACCAGCGGGTTGATTGCAACTGCCGTTGAACAACAAATTTAAAACTTCATGCTTCTTCTTCATTCCGGCCCCGAAAATATAATGTCCAGGTTTCCTCGAATGTTGGACAACCTTTTCATGGGTTTTTTCGTTTCGACTTGATTTGATTCTTCAGCAGTGCATTCGTCATTCCTTCAACCCTCTTCGTGGAAGACGCAATCATTCTCTGAGGCTTCATTATTTCGATACAATTATAGTTGATTATATGTCGCAAGTTGTGACTAAGAGAAATTATAATGAATTTTTTGTGATAAATGGTTTTTGTGGGTTGGGTTCCATTTGAGATGTGGAAATATCGAGTTTGAAAGACAACAACTGATTCACTAATTCTATGATATCAATCTAGATAATTGATATAAATAGATCATGCTTTGAGATAAATTTCCGCAATTTTTTGTTATCATATTACATCGCACATTGCGATTAATTGCAATTTGTAATTAAACTGATTGCGAATTGAATGGCCATTGATTATTTCGTGTTTTTTGACATCAAAATATTAACAAGCGCAATGTCTCTCTCGACTTTTGCATAATGCTAATTAACAACGGCTACCGGCTTTGCCATAAAGTCACAGGAAGATGATTACACGTTAATTTATAATCTACCGTATAAGTAATTGACAAATGCGGATGATAATGAGCTAGAAAGTGGGTCAACGCACTAGGATTTTACTTTTTCACTCGCATCACACAAACATTTTTATCATTTCAGCGCTACATAACATTCAAATGGGCGATTTCTAATTAGCAATTACCAATCATCATTTCAGTTCATTGGGATAGTCGACAGTCGAACGAAAAATTCGTTAATTATTTTTCGAAATAGCTTGCACGTGGTTCAAGTTTCTTGAACTGAAATTCTCTGCTGACATTTTTGAAATCACAACCAGTTTCTACAATAATTACAAAGCCTGGATATTATCAGCTTCGATCTGTAGATGTCATTTAATGTACATTTGACGCTAAATTGAATGGAATGGAAACTTTACAGTAATCAAGGGAAACTTTCTAAAAAACACGTTTCTGTACACAGTGCATTGTGTCATTTGGAAGGAAGCGCGCAATTTATTTCACATTTTGGCTTATTTTAATATCATTTCTGTCCATACAATTGAATTGCAATGCAATTGTGTGGCAAGTTTGCATTGAAAATCCAAGCGGGATTCACTATAATAATAATGATGATGGTAATAATGACATGGATACATCTACGAGGCTTCTAGCGAAAATTCGAGGTACCATCTTTTCTATTGGCATAAAGTTGTGTCGGTGAAAGTTGTTGATTTGGTTTATCAACTTAGATACGAACTGATAACAAACATTTGCCGCAAATGAGCTCGTTTTCAAACAAGCAACAACCACACTTTGTTTTATCGATTCCTGTATGATGCGGATAATTATAAACAGCGTTGTATAAAAGTCATAATGCAAACAATATGATTAATTGCCCAGGGTTTTGCTTCTTTCCAGATTCTAGCAACAATTAATCAGGGAATGATGGCAGTTCTGAGAACAATTTTCATAAAAGTAATCGAAAACTTGATTAATAAGATTTCCTATCGTATTATATTAAAAAAAAACAATTTTGAGGTGAACAACAAAAATCCCATTTGAATTGAAGTCAATTTGAGTCCAATTCCAATCATTAATGCCCGGTTTCACAAACGTTCCTTAATTCAATGATTAGTTAGTAGTACTTAAATTTGACATTCGTTATATTTTCGGCCAATAGGAGTTAAGGATTTGGATTTAATCAACGTTTGTGAAACACAATTGTGACAGTTAATCATGGATTAGCTACTTTAATGATCATTAAAATTTAAGGAACGTTTGTGAAA